>OX246754.1:107794739-108034556 GCA_945910035.1 Brachypalpus laphriformis | reverse complement strand
CACAGTAAGGGGAATTTTTCGAAGATGAACAAATTTTCGCCCGAAACTCATGATAGGGGAAAAGAGAAAACGGAATTTTTTCACGTGGAATGGTGTTCGGGTGAAACTCACTATAAGGCTGAAAATGAATTGTGCAATATATAATAATACGAATGTGCACAAATCAAAGAATAGAGAAAAGAAAAAAGAAAAAAAGAACACCTACTTGTGAATCCACGTGGACTGGTATTTACCGTCGAGATTATCCCGCGCTGAGATTCCTTTTATTTTAGGAGTCCCCAATATCCACTGCACAAATCAGAACCACTGCTAAGGGTGGAAAAAAAACACAATAGTAAAAAGAACGAAATAGAAAAAAAAACACAACTTCCCTGACACTACAAAAAGTACACGCACCACCACCAATGGACACTTTTTTTTTATTTCTTTCAAGCCCCGCACGTTGGGTGCCAATTGTTACACTTTT
The DNA here is from genome assembly GCA_945910035.1 of Brachypalpus laphriformis. Taxonomy (NCBI): domain Eukaryota; kingdom Metazoa; phylum Arthropoda; class Insecta; order Diptera; family Syrphidae; genus Brachypalpus; species Brachypalpus laphriformis. The sequence goes on along the minus strand of OX246754.1, from coordinate 108,034,090 downwards.
TCGCGGGTTAATTATCAAAAAAAAACGTAGCCAACTTGCTACTGATTAATAAATAATACAAAACAAAAAAAAAACAACGAAGGGGGAAAAAAAAGCCCGACCGATCGCTTTTGCGATCGGAAAACGAAATGAAAAACGTCAAAAATATCCGGCGAAAAGAAGTGCAACAGCACAGCACGTTTAGTGCTGTTCGCTACCGGCTGCTCAGTTAGGGTGGGTTCGTTAAGGGAAACTTGATTAGGATAGGGTAAATGATTATCCGATGGAAGAAAAAAAAAATGTCGATAAAGAAATTAATTACAAGAAGTTGGTGAAAAAGATTTGTATTAAAATGGGCGCCACGACGTTTTTTAGTAGGAAGACGATGAAACCTTTGGAGAGAAAATGGGGGGGAGGGGTGGTACGGCGACGCTGAAAACTAACGCAAAAGGAAAAAAAAAGGTACACTACACAAAAAGAAGAAACAATGGTTTACCACTTCATAAACGCCCCCCAGGGCGCGGCGATTTATTTAAAAAGAGAATTTACGAAAAGTCACAAAAGGCCAGTTAAATTGAAGGATCGATAAGAAAAAAACCAATTAAGGAAAAAAAAACATCCACAAAAGGTTTGCAAAAGGGGTGTTAGCCCGTTACGCTCGGTCCCGAACTTCTAACAGCGGATCTATTACCGGTCGCGAGTCCCGCTTTCGCCGGGAAATAAAATAACGGAACGGAAATCTACCGAATCACAATAAAAAAAAAAACTTTCCTACACCAAAACGAATTTAAAAAAAAAAGAAAAAAAAAAAGACACTACTCAACTTATCTTTTCTTCTTTGATGTCCTTGTTTTGTCCTCCTCCTACTCCCTTCGTCCCGTTCTGACTAGGGTTTCCTTCCTTTATGTTTTTGAGTCCTCTCGTCCTGTAACTCCGTCCTGTCACACCTTTCTTTTCTCTTGTCCTTGTCCTCTATCACAAAAAAATAACTCAAAAAAAAAAAAAAATCACGTCTCACTTCCAATCTCTAAAACTTGTTGTCAACTCGCTGGTCAACCAAAAAGTGTCGACCGCTGGGTACTAGTCTACTTGGATCGATCCATTCTCACGCACACCCTCATGCGTTTCCGCTCATTCAGCTATGTCAAGAGTGGCTTGTATGTGCCTTACTCCGCTAATTTGCGTAAGTATGCAACCACTCTTGAACCAACGTTATTTTCTCTCTTTAAACTCCCAGTCAATCCACTGTATATGAATTCGCCCGAGTTCGGCTTTTCCCCCTATCCGATCTGTTCAGTTTGACAACTTAGGAAGCAAAAGTGAGAATTGCTTTGTAATATAAAACCAATTACTGTGGGCAGTCCCACCACGAATAAAATAAAAAAGAAAATGTGACTTATGAAGTTTGGTTGCAGGGTGAGCCCTATAACGCTCATTCTGCGTTAACCAGTGCTACTAAGGAAGGAGAACAAAACAAGGAAAGAATAAGTAAACTAACGCGATGCAAACTAATCTATTCGGTGGAGTTCCGCGCAGATTTGGGGGTGCGGAGCGAGCCTTTAACGTGCCACTCCATACAATAAGTCGAAGGTTAGGGTGGGCTCTCGGCCATTGACGGGTTCCATCCGAACCATCCGTTGTTCGTGGGCTGCCGCTTGTCTTGTTTGTGTTTGCTGGTGTTTGATGTCGATGTCTTCGTGTGTTGGGTTGTGTTCGTGATGTTGAATACGTTTGCGTGTGTAGTTCCGCTGTTTCTGGGACGCCTTATCCCGCTCGCGATATACTTATGTTTGATATGTTTGTTGCTGTTTGTAGGTATCGGAACACCGCGTCCCCTTGCGTCGAATTATGTGTTTGTCGTAGCTTGTAGATTCGGGGACACCTCGTCCCTGCTCATTGACTTGACTGGTGACGTTGATGTTGCGTTTTTGTTTTGTTGCGTTGTCGCTCTGGAACAGACTCTCTGTCCCATCTGTTCCCTCGTTGATTGTTTGTACTGCGTTGTAGTTTGTGTTGTTTGTGTTTGGTGTGCCCGTTGTAAGGTTGGCAGCTTGTAGAGACGGACACACCATCCTTGCCAACGCTGGTCTCACCCTCGCCGCTCGTCTCGTTCTCAAGATTGTTGGAGAAACCGACAGTTTCTCCTCTCCTTCAGGGTAAAAAGGTCATCCAAGGGAATCCTATATTAGTTGTCTCCGCAAGATGCTGGGGAAGTGGGCCTATGGCTGATGGAACCATGGCTGCTCTCCACTTTCCCAGAATTTTGCAGAAACAAGGGAAGAAAAGAGGGAACGAAGGAAGATGCGTAGAGTGGTCCTTGTTGTGGTAAAATTTACCGCAACAACCTCTGTAGTTGGCGCAGTTCAGAGGGTCTCCTTTCTTCAGGATCAGGCAAACAATGTTGAAGTTCCATTCATCGGGCATTCTTTCGTCCGACCAGATTTTGCAGATGAGCTGGTGCATGCTCCTTACCAGCTCATCTCCTCCTGCCTTGAAAAGTTCAGCGGCAAGGCTGTCGGCTCCAACAGCTTTGTTGAATTTGAGTTTAGAACTCGCGATCCTCACGTCATTCTGATCGGGTTGACGGGAATCTTGACTGCCATCATCACTGTTGAATGGCTCGTTCTGCAGAAGTGTTCCTTCCATATTCTCAGCACCGACTGCGATTCTACTACTATGTTACCATTTTTGTCCCTGCAGGCTTCTGTTCTGGGGGCAAATCAAATCAGCCGACGAATGGAAAAAAATGTTGCATATTATAGCGGTTAATATTTCCCCATCACAGTTGGTTGCGCACTGTTGGCTGTATAACGCCTAAATGCATGTTTGAACTATAGCAAAAACCTCAGTCGTCAAAAGTTTACATGCATTTAAGCGTTATACAGCCAACAGTGGCAACCTACTGTGGTAGAGAAATGTTAACTCTTACAATATGCAACAATTTTTTTCATCAGTTGGTTACTATCGTCCAAACGATAATCGTCTGAAAATTACGGGATTTGCCCCCTGGCTTTGAAACCCTGGCGTGTTCTTTTTACCTATTGGTAAAATTTTCCAACATCATTCCTGCAATAATGTCTCTCAATCTCCTCGATCGAGCGCTTCTCATGCTCCTTTTTCTTCTTTCTGAGAAGTCGATGTTCCTCTTCGATGTCTACCGCATTTGCTACTGGCGGCATAGGTCTTAGATTAAGACTAAGAGAAACTCGATCAGCAAAGGCTCTGGCGGTCTCTTGCGATTTTAGCCGCCCGACGTTAATTTTCCTCACAGTACTTTGGCTACAACTAGGTAGTGATCCGAGTCCACGTTGGCCCCTTGGAAGGTCCGGACACCCAGAAGTTGACGTGAAATAGCGGCCTAAGAAATAAGGCCACATCTCTCATCTGCGAAACAAAGCCCCGTGGGTCTTATTTTGTTTATGGACATTCTTGGAGATTTACACTTTATTCAATTTCGAACCAATAAAAAAAACATACAAAAACATCATGGCGCCACGGATATCGCCCCTTTTCCCAACTGCCCGTGCCCTGAGAACCAGTATAAGGGTATTAATAATCCCTTTGGCACGCGCAAATTATAAAAAAAAAAAAAAAAAATGCTTTCCACTTTTTCCGGATCTACATGCAAGCCGTTCCTATCAACATCAGAGAAACTTCAGTGAAGGTCTGCAAAAGTGGCACTTTTCTCGACTGACCTTCAACCCTGCAACACACAACCGCCTGAAAACTTCTTCCAATATCTCAAGGTGTTTGGAGAACGAATTCGTGACGATAATAATATCGTCAAGATACGCAAAGACATGTGGTTCGAGATCGGCACCTAATACGCTGTCGATAAATCTCTGCCACGTTGCCGGCGCATTGTGCAACCCGAAAGGCATTCGTTTGAATTGGAAGAGACCCCTATTCGGGACCGTGAAGGCTGTGAGCGGGCGTGATCCCTCTTCCACTGGAATCTGCCAATAAGCCGACTTAATGTCTAACGAAGACAAGTATTTCGCGTCGCGAAGTTTGTCCAATGTAGACCAGATATACGGTAGTGGATAAGCATCCCTATCTGTAACCCTATTCAGTTTCCTATAGTCTACACAGAACCTATACGAACCATCCTTCTTCTTAGTTAGTACTATTGGAGAAGCCCAAGGGCTACTCGACTTTTCTATCACCCCCACATCAAGCATCTCCTTTAGCTCCTTATCAATATGTTCCTATGCATAGCAGGAGAAACCGGATAGTATCTCTGCTTAATAGGTTCTGCAGACGTCCTAATCTTATGCTCTACCAAAGTCGTGCACCCTAAGCCTGGCATCTTATCAAAAACCCTCCCAACTAGAGATTCCAGCTCCCGGGCTTCAGTTTTTTTTCATTCATTTCATTCATTTTACATTTTATTCTTCAATTCAAAGATATTTACATTATACGTGGATTACTTGGATATATGAGTATTTACAAAATTCTAACAATAATTCATGAAAAGATCAGTAATCAAATAGAGTAAGTATTAAAAGTGGTTTTCACTAGTAAATGAAGAATATGTAGATACACTCTGTAGCTCAAAAAGCTAGTGCCAAGTGTACCATAACAGAAAAAAAATAAGAGGAAACATTAAATAGAAAGGTGATAGTGAGGTGATCTAGATATGGAAGAAACAAATTCAGTAATATCAGCAATTAGGTGAAGTTATGACAACAACAACAATTAAAGTAATAGTAATAAAAATAATAATAATAAAGATCTTAAGATAGCACACTGAGTAAGTGATTTATTTCATTTAGATTGAAGTTAAAAAGCCATTTTTTAGTTTCTCGGTTAAAATATAGAAACTTTCTTGCGTATCTCAATGAAAAAGGCAATTTCTTGTAAAGCCTTGGAGCTACTGAGGTGAAAAATTTAAGAAAATGGATGGTGTTATGCGGTGGAATAGTTGCCAGATACTGATCGGAGCTACGAAGTCTGTGGTCAGTTGAAGATCGATTAAGCGCGTAACCACTTCTTAGAAAAAATATTTTTAAAACTTTATAAAAATAAAGGTGCTTAGGTGGAAGTATCTTTGAGTTGTAAAAAAGCAGAAAGCTATTCTCCAGACGTCCCTTTCGCCAGATTATTCTAATAATATGCTTCTGGGCAATAATCAGAGGTTGGATTTTATTACCATGAGTACCGCCCAAGCAAACCAAACCGTATTGTAACTTAGACTGTACTAGAGCATAATAAATTGTTTGTAGAAGCTTACGCGAACAGAATAATCTTAAATGGTACATTATGGACGTTGTTTTAAGCATAAACTTTTTAACTGAAGCAGTTTGCGCACCCCAATTCAGTCCGCTATCTATTTTAAGACCTAAGTACTTAAAAACTAGAACTTTTTCAATAATAAAGCATTTGGAAGAGCAACTAACATCCTTATTAAACGGACTAGAACAATTATTTTTACCACAAGTAACCGGGCTTAATAGCATGTGGTGGCAATTAATACCATGGTATTTTAAATTCGGAAATAAGATGAGATTACTGGACAGGTTAAAATACAACAGTTTGGTTCAAAATGCACAAACTAGTCATAAGTGATAAAACCAATGTCGTAGATATTCTAAATCGTGAGAGATATTGGCAAATAGGTCTAAAGCAGAAAAGGTAGAGTAAGAGCAAGCTATATCATCGGCAAACCCTGTCTGACTTCCTTTTAAGGCCAGACTGAAAATAGAATTGATATATATCAAGAAAAGTATGGGACCAATAACTGAACCTTGTGGTACCCCAATGCTAATATCTGAGCTTCGACTAAATTTATCACCAATCTTAACCACCTGTAATCGGTTGTTGAGATATGAAGAAAACCAATTAATGATGAACCCTCTGAAACCAGCTTTATTTAGTTTTGTTAGTAATATTTCATGATCTACAGTGTCAAAAGCTTTAGTAATATCAATGAATAGAGCAGCAGTAAATTTTCTTGCATTCAAACTGTCGTAATTAACGCTACAAAACTGTAAGAGGGCACCTTCAGTTGATTTGCCTGATCTAAAGCCAAACTGATTTGGGCTAAAAATGATTTTTTTTCTAAGAAGGTGACAACTCTAGTTTTAATAGCTTTTTCAAAAATGTTTGAAAAGACCGGAAGATCACTTCTTCTAGGTCTATAATTATTTAGATTTTTTCTATCCCCTTTCTTCAGAATAGGTATAACCTCAGCGATTTTTAATGAGTCAGGGAATATACCACAATAAATACTTTTATTAAAAATATGAGCTAGCACATCGACAATATTGTACGCAATTTTTTTAGTAAAGTTATTGGACCAGCTGTTCCTCGTCGAAGAATTAGAATTGCTCAGAATCTTGATTATTCTAAGCAAATCTAAGGAAGAGATAGGCTCAAAGAAAAAACTACGTCCTAGGCTTGTTTCCTTGCAGAAGCAATCCGCCTCACAATGGATGGAAGTATTGTTAAGACCCGCATCTAGAAGTGTATTTGATGCAACGCTTGTAAAATACTCATTAAAAACATTAGCCATCACAGCGGGATTTCGGATTTCATTATCTGAATGAGATATACAAGAAGGATTTTTAGGCGCAACTTTTTTGTTAAGAAGTTCATTCACGATTACCCATTCTTTTTTTAAGTTGTTTTTGGCTTGTTGGAATTTATTGATGTAGTAATTTTCTTTAAGAACTGGTACATCAGAAGCAACTTCCTTACAAATTTGAGCATAAAGATCACGAAAATGAGCGTTGTTAGGATGCTTTTTACATTTAATGCGAAGTTTATTCTTATTTTTAATTTTAGTAAGCAATGCTTTAGACATACAAGGTTTTAGTCTTTTTAATCTGCTACAACTATTGCGAGTAGAAGTACATGTTGAGACGTGACCTTTTAAGATACTAGAGTACAAGTTAAATGCAGTGGATGGATTATTTTCAGCGTAGACATCTGTCCAGGATTCATGCAGTAGAACTGCGTTCAGAGCTTCAAAGTTAATTGATTCAGATCTTTCGAAAGGTATATAATTATTGGAAAATTTGATTTTGTCATTTAAAAAGAATAAGCTAATCATGCAATGATCAGAAATTTTATAATTACACACAGAACTCACGAGGGATAGTTTTGAATTGAGAGCAAGCCTACCAAAAATATGATCAATACAAGTGCGAGTAGAATGAGTAAGCCTAGTAGATTCAAGAAAACAAGTTTCAAGCCCATTTGCCGAGAGAATGGAGATATAGTTGGATACAATGGCGGAATCACTTAGAATATCTAAATTTATATCGCCTAGAATGAATAGATTCTTAGACTTTTCGCAACTCAAAAGTGAGCTCAGTTCCTCAACAAAAACATTCTTACTTATATTATGCAGTCGATAAAAACACATGAAAGTAAATTTTTGAAAATCAAGAACACATGCAACTTTAACCATATCAGCAGAGACCATATTAAAACTTCAGACCTCATCACTTAGACCTTCATTAACAAAGACAGCTACACCACCAGACGCATATGAATCATTACATTTCGCATAAAAATTAAACCCGGGTATCCTGAAAAAATCTCTTTCGTGTTCGAATATCCATATTTCAGAGAGGAATATAAAATCTGGCTTATTAACAAATGTCTCTAAATGGGCAAGAAAGGTATAAACATTTTTACGGATGCTTCTAATATTTTGGTGAATTAGAGAAATCTGTTTCTTTGCATTAATGGAATGAAAAACACTTTTAAAAAACTCTTCATCAAATTTACAAAAAGGAGTAATAGTTGCAAAATTATTTTGCTGATCTTGAGTTAAATTAATAGCTGAATTTAACATAACAAGAACTGAATTGTATGTATAAATTAAGATAAGTTTTCTAAGTCAACAAAAGAACAAATTTTTAAGGTGTTATCTCCTTCTTTTTTTTTCATCAAAATTACTCCCTTGCTAATCCATAAAAAAGAAAATTGTTTTCTACTTTCAATTTTTTCGCCCTATTATAAACCGCTCTGTTATAGTTGGTCAGGCTCTCGTTGATAAAAATTGGTTTATTTGCAGGCTGGTGACTAAAAACTCCAGTAGTTAACTTGGCTTTCTTCTTTTTATTTATAATTTTCTGCTTCACGTCCAGGGATGAAAATTTAATGCGTAACACCTTTAATGATTTAGCTGATGTAGATGCTAGGTTAGTCTTTGTTGTTATGGTCTTGACGTAACAAGATTTAATGTCATCTGGATTAATGCTTTCACCTAAACCTTCTGACATTAGCTTGACAGCTGAGTCCAGTGCATTGTTGTTGTCAACCTTGGGAACTCCAATAACGTCAACACACTTTTGCAATGCTTTTTGCTGATAGAAATTCAAGGAATGTTGAAGATTGTTTACCTTGGAGTGTAGTGCCTTGTTTTCTACCTGTAGATGACGGATTTCAGAAAAAGCATTTGCAGTCATTTCCTTCAGTGCCGTGATTTCGCGGTAAAGAACTTCAAGTGTGATAGTAGCTGGATCGTCGATGTTTACATTAGCCGAATTTGGTGACAGGATGATAGAAGACGGCAGTTGGACATCGTCGACCGTTATATGAAGCTCCAGTTGCACTTGTTTCTCTTTTTGAAGAGAAGGTGGAGGTGAGCGCAACGATTTGCGTCTGTCTTTATCGCGGAAGAGACACCGAAAGGGAATGCTGTTCTTTTTCATGTATATACTATCACTTGCATGCAAATTAACGCACTGTAGGTGGTAGTACGTCTTGCACCCAACACATAGAATTTTTGCACCAATTCTATCAACTTTCTGGCCACAATTACAAGGCATTATTAGTAATAGTTGCAAAACTTCTCACTGGATTTAGTTTATTTCAAAAGGCGGATGTTAATAGAATAGACTGAATATGATTATTGTTTACTTTTGAGTTAAAAAAAACAAGAAAAGAATAAAAACGAGGGGAGCGAGATTAAAATGCGTGTACACCCCACAATCACTCAATTTACAATTTCCGTCCAACTCTGACTTCTCTGGCTCAAAAAGCTCCACATACTTGATCTCAAATGCGGGACGATTCCCGCGAGTGCCCAAAAATCTGCACCCAAGATCACCGTATGTGGAAGTGCTGGAATGACAAGGCATTCCAGAAACACCGACTTCTCCTCGAAGACAATTGGTAGAGACACTACCCCTAAAACTTCTATACCCGCACCATCGGCTAATGCTACTGATTCTACCCTACTCTTAGCTAAACCTACACCTAAATCTTTCAGGATATTCCATCCATCCCTGCCTACGATGGCGCGCGATGCCCCCGAATCTAATAAAGCCAAAAACCTTATCCCATAAATACTAATCCCTATGCATGGATGCCTATCATCACCGTTTGCCTCTAGAGTGAAACGTAACCGAACCTTTTCTGAAGCCAACTGGTCGCCAGCAGGCGACCTAACTAATTTTGACGACGCTCCTGTCCTGCTGACCCAAGAGCGCGTGGAGCATTTCCCGAGCATCATCGGCAATCTCTCCGAGTCACACCTACAACCCCGCAACCAAAACAACACCTACGCAGAACACGAATTAGCAAAATGACCGCCTTCCCCACAGTTGAAACAGCGAATAGACCTAACTGGTTGCTCGTTCCTTCTTACGACCGCAACCGCTTGCTCCTGGACTGCTGCCGTATGCTCCTGAACCGCAACATACGCCAGGTCAGGTTCTAGAAGATTCCTAGTACGAGTACTAGGAGGGGGGTAAACGATTCCACATTCGACCCAACGGCTTCCAACTTTCTACCCAACGCAACCAGATCATCGACCGATTTGGGCTCGGCTAGACCAAGTTGCGTCTGGTAGAAAGGCGCAAGGTTCCTCTGAAGAATAGACAGCTTCCGCTGTTCCGTCAGAGGTTCAGACAATCTCTTAATCAGATTGCGCATCGTAACGACGTACACACCTATGGACTCATCTTTGCCCTGTGTACGCCGCCTGATCTCGTCCAATAAGAGATCGTCGCAGTTTGGGGGTAGAAATTCTAATTTTAACTCCCTAACCAAATCTGTCCAACTACCAACACTTTCCCTAACCCCCCTAAACCAAATGAGAGCCTTCCCTGTAAATAAATCGACAGCTGATCTGAAAAGTTGAGCCTCCGACACCCCTCTTGCTTGCCGGAGCTCTTCCAGCCTTTCTAAGAAAGCGTTCACTGATGAGCCGCAGCGCTCACCAGTGAACTTCACGTCCCATTTTTCAATCCGTTCAGTAGTCCGTTCAACGATTTGCACGCTTCGCACTTCTAGTCTGGGCTCCGCCGGCGCACTCTTCTCCTTTAAAGTGGGCATAGGGGACGCCGGTTGAGGCACTGCCGTAGAAGTACTCGCTTTCAAGTTCTCAGGAACTTCGCCTTCCTCGCTTCCCATTTCAGATAAATCTGCTGTCAAGAGCAGTTACTAATTTTTTAACTCCATTTTCTCAACCTCTCCTTCTTTTCCGCCCGGCGGCGACCTATCCATCCTGCCTACCGCCCAATCGATTTTCTTTAAGTAATCCGAAGACTTACGGTCTTTCGGCTTACCCTTCAGAAGCTCTTCAATTTCTCTTATCTTCGCCCTCACTGCCTTACTATCTTCTTCGTATGAGAATGGATAGTCATCTCCTGTCAGGACTCAACCCTCACGCCCTAAAGCACGCGCCGCCCTTAGCGACTTCCTCAGACCATCGACCGTAGTTGTAGGAAGGCCCCTCACAGCCATCTCATAGGCGAGCTCCTCGTGACACAACCTGTTGACTTCCATTGTATACGACCAAGCAACTAACGCGAATTAAAATATTACAGCAAAACCCTGACTTATCAGAAATACGCAAACCGAGAAAAGAAAGAATCGAACAAAATACAGTCTCACAAAAGCAGACTAAATCACTTAATTTTCAAGTAAGACCAAACTCAAAAGTAAAATCCCCAATCGAGTTGCACGAGAAGCAAAACGAAAGTAAAACACTCTATACCGAAAAAGGCCACGTAGAGAAAAGTTATCCAAAACAAACCCCAAACGGCAAAAATAAAATCCAATAAAAAAACACTTGAGTCAAAATCAAACACGGCGGTCGATAACCGAAAACAAGTAAAAAAAAAGCACCACGAAAAATAAACCAAAGAAAAAAAAAAAAAACAATCCAAAAGTCCACGAAATCTTTCGTGACACACTGTACCTATGTACTTCCACTTCTATAGCAAAAAAAAAAACGAAGGCAAAAGAGAAACCAAACCGCAAAGTGCCGGCAAAAACTACCGCAATAGTAAAAGCCCACAAGTATGTATATAACGTGTTATATATATATGAATGATAAATAATTGTATCAACAAATATCCAAAACGGAAATATTCAATAAATAAACAACCTTATTGTGAGTTTCACCCGAAAAATATTTCACGTGGAAATTTTTGTTCGCCCGGATTTTTTTTAGCTATCGTGAATTTCACGTGAACAAAATTTCACTTCGAATCAGCTGTGACATTTCGAACATAGATTCTGGTGCTTTGACAGTAGGCAAATAAAGAAGTTGAGAAACAAATGTGGGTGCAAAAAGTAACATTAAATAAATTAACCCATTAAACACTGCTTCATTTATTGCAATCAATTGAAATATGGCTTCTTATGTTGAGTAGAACTTTTGAGTTCTGTTTGGTCCACCTCCTGTCCCTCTTTCGTACATTTTGTTCAACACTGCTTTTTTACGTACGTATCCTTTTTGATCTGTCCAAATCTAAATATTCTTTTTTGTGTGCATTTAAAAAAAAAACATTTAATTCTTACTTTTATCCATTCAGCTTCGCTTTTGCTTGGTGGACCCGCGCTGTTTAGCTCCGAGCTAAGTTTTCTCCAAAACTCTGCCACTTTCTCCCTATTTTCTTTAACAAATCTCCTAGCAATAGGTATCCGGTTTTTCAATCAATTTGTTTAACAAATATCACTTTGTTGCTTATTTAGAGTTTTGCTCCTGAATCTCATAGGCGAGCTCCTCGTGACACAACCTGGTGCTTCCATTGTATACGACCAAGCAAATAACGCGAATTAAAATATTACAGCAAAACCCTGACTTATCAGAAATACGCAAACCGAGAAAAGAATGAATCGAACAAAATACAGTCTCACAAAAGCAGACTAAATCACTTAATTTTCAAGTAAAACCAAACTCAAAAGTAAAATCCCCAATCGAGTTGCCCGAGAGGAAAAACGAAAGTAAAACACCCTTTACTAAAAAGGCCACGAAGAGAAAAGTTATCCAAAACAATCCCCAAACGGCAAAAATAAAATCCGATCAAAAACACTTGAGTCAAAATCAAACACGGCGGTCGGTAACCAAAACAAATGTAAAAAAAGCGCCACGAAAAACAAACCAAAGAAAAGAAAAAAACAATGGAAAAGTCCACGAAATCTTTGGTGATACACTGTACCTATGTAATAAAAAAAACCAAGGCATAAGAGAAACCAAACCGCAAAGTACCGGCAAAAACTACCGCAATAGTAAAAACCCACAAGTATGTATATATATATATGCACCCCAAAAAGTATATAACGTGTTATATATATTATGAATGATAAATAATAAAAGTAAATCAAATAATCGTGCAATGAAATTGGTCTAATAATATGCACGAATAAAATCAGAGAAAAGGAAAAAAGAAAAAGAGAAAAAAAATAACCACCTACTAGGGGATCCACGTGGAGTACGTGGACTGGTATTTCCCGTCGAGATTATCCCGCGCTGAGATTCCTTTTATTTTAGGGAGGCCCCAATATCCACTGCACAAATCCGATGCACTGCTAAGAGATGAAAAAAAAACACAAAAGTAAAAAGAACAAAATAGAAAAAGAACAAAACTTCCCTGACACTACAATTTTTATATTTTTTTATTTTTATTATTTTTCCTTTTTCCAAAGCCCCGCGTTGGGCGCCAATTGTTACACTTTATTTTCACGCCCCGATTATTATTACAATTAGCCAACTCGCTAAACTAATGAAGAAAAAAAAAGACGAGATACGAAAAAAAAGAAACCCGGCGATCGCTTCTGCGATCGAGTACGAAATGGCGGGACGAATATAAACGTCAGTTGAGAGCAAAAGGTAAACACGGCGAAAAAAAAGTGTAACACAACACAGCACGTTAATGCTGTCGCTCACCGGCTGCTCAGCTAGGGTGGTTCGATTTAAAAAACCTAGAGATGCGCGTAGAAAAAAGAAGGTAAAGAAAATTATGATGATCGTACCGAAATTAATTTCGATATTATGGGCGCCACGAAATCTTTTGTAGGGAGACTTCGAAACCTGAGTGCTGAAAATAATTTTGACAAGAAATAAAATAAACAAACTTCTTCCACGTTATAACTACTCCTTCGGAGCGGGCGATTTATTAAAATGAAAAAAAGGGTAATTGAAGAAACAGAGTAGATTGGAAAAAAAGAAACAAAGAACAACTACCGGGGATCGAGAAAAAAACCTCCGGGAGGAAAAAAAGATCCCAACGCAAACAAGAAAAATATCGCCGTAGGGGTGGCCCGTTACGGCAAGTCCCGAACAATTCAGCCGAAAAATTACGGGGCGCGAGTCCCGCTTTCACCGGGAAATTTTAAACGGAACCGAATCCTACCGGGTTACGCAAAATTAAAAAAAAAAAATTCCCTAAACAAAATGCCTTAACTCAAAAAAACAATCTAAAACGAAAAGCCAACTTATCTGTCTGTCCTCCTTGTTTTATGTTCCTCTCAAGGGCTGCCCCGCTCTGGCTACCGGTCTTCCTTCAATAATAAAAAGTCCTCGTCCTGTAAACCTCGTCCTGGTCACTTGTTTCAGTTTTCCTTTTTAAACTTTTCCTTTTTTTTTGCAATACACAAGTATCACTTTGTCTATTTTCACTCTATCAATTTCCTCTCGTAAAAAAAAAAGAACTTCTACTAGTTTCGCTGGTCAACCAAGAAGTGGTCTCCCGCTGAATACTAGGCCTAGTCGAGCTTCGAGCCTTTCACGTACACATACATGAATTCCCGCACATTCAGCTATTGGTTTCAAGAGCAACTTGCTGTGCATTACTCCGCTTATTTGCGTAAGTATGCAACTGCTCTTGAACCACCGCTATTACTCTCTCTTAGCTCTCACCCATTTTCTGCTGGCTCGAATTCGCCCGACTTGGCTTTTCTTCCCCATCCGCTCTGCTTCTTTAAACAATTTGTGAAAATCGACATAGTGAAAGAAGACTAGTAAATAAAATTTACTACCGTGGATTTCCTCCCACCAATACTAAAAGAAGGAAAGAAGTGACCTGACTACCTACAGGACAGGCCCTAAAACGCCATTCTGCGCTCAACAAAATTATACTACTGGAAGAAGATAAAACAAGGAGTACGATTTTAATCACGCGATTAATCTAATCTACCCGGTAGAATTCCGCGCAGATTTGGGGACTAGAGACGAGCCCTTAACGTGCCACTCCACACATAGACTCAAGGGTTAGGGTGGGCTCTCGGCCATAGATGGGTCCGGTATGGACCTTCCTCAGGCTATGGGCAGCTTCTTGTCTCTTATCGATGTTTTAGTGTGTTTGATGTACTAATGTTGTCGATGCCGTTGATGTTGTTGTTACAGTACGCATTGGGTGTTATGTTGTTGGTGTTGTATGTGTGTAGAATTGTTGACGATCTGGGCCCCTCGCCCTCTCTGATGATAAGTGTCGTTGATTCGTCCGCTGTTGGTGTTCAATGCGTTTTGGTCATGTTGGTGATGTGTGATGCGTACACGGTGTTGTTGAGTTTTAATCTGGGACACCATGTCCCCTCCTCGCATCGCAGTTGTGATGTTTTGTTTTTCGAGTTGAGTATGTTGTGTTTATAATGTGACAATCTTGTGACCTCCGTCTAGGTCGATGATTGTATTTGTGTTGTACCTCGTGCCGGTTCGTCTCTTTACGTGTGTGTGTGTGGGGGAAATTCGTCCGGGCGGTCCCGCCCACTCTTTCCGGTCATCATACGCTGGTCGCGCGCCTCCTTCCCGCTAGAAGAACCGTCCGTTTCTTCGGGTCATCTGGAGATACCTAAATAATTGTTCTTGCAAGATGCTGGGGAAATGGGCCTATGGCTGATGGACCCATGGCTGCCCTCCACTTTCCCAGAATGTTGCAGGAACAAGGTGAAAAAAAGGGGAGTAAAGGATGCACAGGGCGTTTCTTGTTGCGGTAAAAATTTACCGTAACAATTTATTACAAGTCTGTACAACTGTTTGCATACGCCGACGATATAGACATTATCGGAAGAACTCAGCGGGCTGTCACCGGTGCATTTGCAAGCATTGAGGCAGAAGCGGCCAAAATGGTTTAGCAAAACCAAGTATATGCTGTCAACAAGAAGGGAAAGCCAACACCGACGAATTGGACAGAACGTCACAGTGGGCAGCTATAACTTCGAGGTAGTAAGGGACTTTGTCTACCTTGGCTCTGCTATAAACTCTGAGAACAACATCAGCGCAGAAATCAAGCGAAGTAGCCACATTGAGTATATATCAAAAAAAATAAGTAAAAAAATTAGCTTCTTTGGAAGAATACGGAAAAGAATGTCGATAATAAGTGCAATAAATGTATTTAATACGATAATTAAGCCACATTTCGAATATTGCTCGACAATCATATATTTAGCAAATAACACAATGTTAGATAGACTACAAAAATTCCAAAATAAAGCTATGCGAAGTATATTTAAATGCCATTGGCTAACTCCGATTGTTAATATGTTAAGTGTATTGAAATGGTTAAGTGTAAAACAAAGAACAATTATGAATGTACTAATTTTTGTATTTAAAATGAAAAATGAATTGTTACCCAGTTATTTATGTAATAAAATATTATATGTTAGTAACGTACACAATTACAATGTGCGCAATAGAAATAATTTCCGTCTTCCATTTTTTAGAACCCAAAAAGCACAAAATACAGTTTTTTATAAAGGTTTTAAAATGTTTAATGAACTACTTGATGAATTGAAGCTAGAGAGTCAGATAATAAGGTTTAAGAAAAATATTATCACATATGTAAAAATTAAGTTTGATTAGAGTATGTTTTTATTTTATTTTATTTATTTTATTTATTTATTTATTTATTTATGTAATTATCTTGTACTAGAATAGCTAAATATTGCTAAATAAACAAAATTGAAATTGAAATTGAAGAATAACTCTTACCAATCGCTGTTTTTTTGGGCTTATAAGGCAATTCAACAGTAAAGCCCTATCTCGAACTACTAAGGAGCCTCTGTATAAGACCCTGATCATCCCAGTCCTGCTTTACGGCGCGGAAACATTGACTTTATTAAAAGAGGATGAAGATATCCTTGGTCGCTTCGAGAGAAAAATTCTTCGTAAGATTTGCGGTCCCGTTTGCGTTGACGGGTTTTGGAGGAGAAGATTCAATCACGAACTATACGAGCTGTACAGCGACATCGACTTAGCCAAAAAACTGCGTATTGAACGTCTGAGATGGCTAGGACATGTAGAGCGCATGGACATCAACGCTCCGGCCCACAGAGCCTTCGAATCTAATCCCGAGGGACGACGCAGTGGAGGGAATCATCGCCGTAGGTGGCGCGCACAAGTTCAAGGAGACCTCGACCAACTTGGAGTGCGCAACTGGAGGCAATTATCTAAAGACCGAGCTAAATGGAGAGGCTTGTTGGTTGAGGCCCAGGTTCATCCCGAACTGTAGCGCCACCTAAGTAAGTAAGTAAGGACATTCGATTTGGGGACCGATTTGGAGACCTTAGTTTGGATATTTGTTTCGCTACTTAGAACAGGGGTTTGAGTAAGGAATCGGTTTAGATTTAAGATTTGTTCTGGATCTCGTCCGTTAGTGTGGGTTTGATTTAGAATTGAATTTGTATGAGCTACATTTCTCTCGATTTCCTTAGAACTGAATAGATAAGGATATTGAAGCTGTGGACTCGTTGTGTGGCTTTGGGTTTTTTTTTTGCCCGATTTCGTGAGTCAGATTTAGTATTTTTTTATTCAGAGAGGAAATTTTGTATTGAACTTGATAATTATGTTTTTGATTTGTTATAAGAGTCAGTGAATGCTTTTATTTTTGGTATCGAGAATTCGGCTCTTGATTTGGAATTTGATAATGTAAATGAGTTTGTTCATGTTCTTGATTTTGATTCAATGAGTGGGTTTGGACTTCTTCTGGACTTCGATTCAGTGAGTGAGTTTGAACTTGTTCTTGATTTCGATTCTTTACACACCTTACTTCAGGTCGCTTACCTGACTCCGAGTGTTTGACGGGCCAGGATTTGTATAGTTTCCCGAACTTAAGGCAGGTTGTCCCGGATTCCTATCATTGTTGCGGCTGTTGTTAAACTGCCTCTTTCTGCACTGGTCTATACTATGTCCTACGTTTTTACAATACCTACAGAGAATGGTATTTTGTACCGTGTTAACGTTAGTTTTATTTAAGATCGGTTGGTTGGTTCGGTGGTACGAGGAATTACTGATATGTGTTGGTCTTTGAGTCGAGAAGTATGTGGGTCTCACATCGTTACTACGGTGGTCTATATTATTTCGTCTTCGGCACTCGTTCGTGTTGTGCGTCCTCGCTTTACAATTATGGCAATAGCCATTCGTATGTCCCTGGTTAAGGCCTTGTCTGGGTACCGCGAGTTTTTCCTCTTCCATAGCGATATTAATAGCTGTGTCGAGGTCTTTTCATCTCGCGCTTTTAACAAGAAGCTTTAGCTGGGGTACGAGGCCATTGCAGAAACTGCTTAGAATCATTTTTTCGTTTAAAAGACGGATGGCTTTGTTCGCAGTGGCGTCCTGTGTGAAAGTGTTCGCATTGTTCAGTTCATCGAGCAATGCGTGCGCTCTTTCCATATAGGACGTGACTGACTCATTGAACTTTTTCTGGAATTGGAAAATTTCAGTCTGTATTACTGGTATACGCCTGGTTTTCCTAAAACTCTTGACTAGTGCGTCTTTCAGTTCCGGCTATGCATTGTAATCACTATATCTTACGATAGTGTTGTATGCTCTGCCCGTTAGCTTTGACTTCACTATGTCAATGAGTTCTAATCTTTCTTCTTGTAGCTCAGTTTTTTTTTTGCAAATCTACCACCTGAACAAAACGGTCCAGAGACCTCGCGGAACCACCATACTCGGGAATTAGTTTGATGGCTTGTGAAGGATTGAACTTCATTTTGGATTGATTCGTGGAACTTGTCGTGGTATTAGGGTGCGCGTTATTACTACCCGAGGGGGTTTGCTGGTCTGTTTCTACAAAATCGTTTTCGGGGATAGGCGGAAGAGTACAGGCGAACCCGGGATTGGGTGGATTTTTGTTTTCAGTCTTTGACTGCCCTACCATTGAACCTGATGCTGTGGTTTCTGAAATTGTGTCTAAGGTTAGGGGTGTTCTTCTCACCTTTTTACCAGATCTGAGGGATGTGTTTAGATTAATACCCGATATACCATATATCATCATATGAAGACAAGAAAACAATACACGATCACGTAATAAGTAGACGGTTTTTTTTTTTGGGAATAGGTGTGAATGATTTTAAAAAAATAAAGAGGAAGGAAGAGTACACGTGAAATCAACTTAGAACACAACTTTATTTTAATAATTAAAATTGTAGCGTATGGTGTGTATAGGTGTGTTTTAATTTTTTTTTTTTAAATATATATGTTTTCACAAAAGTGTATCGTCTTTATTGTTTTTTCTTAAAATGTTATGACGCAATTGTATAGATAATATAATAATTTTTTGGCAGTAGAAAAAAAAAATTTTGAAAACAAAGAAAGATAGGGAACAAGAGAAAAAAAAAACGCTTACATTATCTTCATGTTGGTGCTGGGTGTAGTTGATGCCCTTGATTCTGCTTGCACTACAGTACGATTTAGAAGTTGAAGCAGATGCTTTGTCCTAGAGATCCCACCGCTGCCACCAATGTTGTATTTGGCGATACAACAACACCGAACTACGATAGCGATACCGATACTGGAATAATGGAATTAAAAGACAGAGATTCCTTTCGCGTAACGTACGGCTCTGCAACCAGCAATAAACTCTCCGTTCTCGCCACAGTTCATACCTTTTATGCTCTTTTGCATTCCCTACTTCCAATACTCGCATCGGGTCAAGTCCGTAATGCGATATGGGAGACACATGTTTTGCCTTTATGCGTTGTTCCTTACGCAACACTTGGGTGGCATAATTCTGTGACACACACGGAAGGTAATGTGAGTCTTGAAGTGACCTCGATTGTGTATCGGGTATCGAGTCACTTCTGCAACATACATGTTTCGCTTTCAGAGGGTAAAGCGAACCCATGTTGATATTGAATGTGATATGTTGAGTGACCAATGTCGCTGTGCCTCTATGTCATGCAGAAATGCATGTGTGTTCTTTGATTTCGGTGCCGCTGTGTAAAGAAGGTTCAGGCGCCCCTGTGTTACGATGAAATGTGTGTTTTGGGCACAAAAAAGAGGAGAACATGCATTAGACAAAGCAGCATACCGGTGTTGCCAGGAAGCACACTCTGGTAAGTAAAAATCTGAAATTTTTCGGACTGTTGGTTGTGTTTCATTTATTTTTTTGTTTACTTCTCCAGGTATGCAGGCGTAACAAAGCTCTGGGCTTGGAGGATGGCAACGGACGACAAGAACTGAGGAATCAGCAACCTGATTCAGGTCAGTGCACTTTCTGCAGAGACAAATTGGCTGGCACAGTCAAGTGAGGGCATTGAACTTTACAGCTGTTGAATATAAACACTAGTTTTAATTCCCCTTACAGGTACGAAGTAACAACTATAACAGTATTGGAGCGCCATCTACTCAACATTAGAAGGAAACTACTCATAACTTGGCAGCACGGGAAATAATTACCACCACCGATCGTCAATTCACCACTGTGTACTCACCACCAGAGGGTTGCACAAGAACAAAGAAAAGCAGAAAGAACACCCGAGAAGTCAACGTGAGACCGAGCAGCCGTTTAGTTTAAGTCGTTGAGATTAATTCGAAATCTTTGTTTATAACGTTTACTTAATTTAAATAAAATTGCTTATATCCAAAACTTCAGAAGTGGGATTATTTTAATCCAAGCGCGTAGTGAAAAATGGCATCCTTAAATAAATTGAAGGTAAATGAATTGCGTACGAAGTGCGCAGAACTAGGATTGCCAGATGACGGCACGAAAGCAGAGCTGATTAAACGAATTCTCGAAAAAAATGCCAATACAATCTCGAGCGATTCTAGGATAGACGCATTATACGACAAATTCGATGAACTAAAGTCATTAGTTGAGCAATTCGTCATAAATTCCACGAACGCTACTAATCGAAACAATGAACAGTTCTTCTCTACGTCGCAAACGTTACCACTACGCACATCATCACCGCTGGATAAAAACACACCGTCGTTGTACATACTATCGACAACAAACAATGGCGTCACTCAGACGAAGCCAACGGAGCCATCTAGAACAACACCAACAAATAATGGCGTCACTCAGAAGACGCCAACGGAACCATCTAGAACAACAAACTACACATCATTTCCACCAGCAAATATTAACACAACTGCGACGGGACCTCATTTTGTGTATACGGTGCCACAGAACCTGTATACACATCCGCAATTGATGACAACAGCACAGCCTATGCCGACAGTGTAAATGCAGGCGCCAATCCAAATGCAATATCCTGCAACGTATATGCAAATACCACCGATGAATTGGCCGTGCACATATACATCGCAGTCTGCGAATGCATGTGTTCCCGTAAACAACAGCAGTATGACTGTTCGAGATATAATTGATGTTTTACTCGAGTTTGATCCGCTACTATCGACTTCTTTAAACTCCGAGCAATTCATATCACGTATAAACAGTTTAATCGGAGCTTATCTGTGGCCTGAAAAGAGTTTGTTGTTGGCCGTGACGACGAAGTTGTGGATAGACGGACTGCCAGATATCTTCCTGACTTGGCAACAGTTCTCGACGAAGTTCATTCAAGACTTCCCTTGTTCTTATGACGAGCTGATGTATATTTCGAGATGTCCAAATCCATACGAGAGGTCGAGGAGCAGACGGAACACTACTATTACAAGATGTGTGCCATCGGATGAAGGGGTAAGTTATCTGAGCAAGCTATTATTAAGTACGCGGATAAAATGATTCACAGATGCAACATGCAATCTCAGCATACCATTTCGATAATCTCCTTGATTTACTAAAATCCATCCGGTCATACGAAAACACTGCAACGAAACAAACAGTGAGACCAAGATTCCATCAGTCACCGATTGTACGAAACAAACCAGCTTTTACGAAGTCCCCAACGAACGAGCAACAACATCAGAGGAAAAGTAATATCCTTTGTTACAACTGCAACGAACGTGGACATATATCGCTGGACTGCCCAAAAGCACAACGGCGAGAACGTTGTAAGAAATGTCAACGAGTAGGTCACAAAACCGAATTGTGTCCGAACCCGACATTTACGAAGACAAACGTAAGCAAAATTGCTGAAAATCAAGAGACTGGAAATGAAATCAACGGCACGAAGATAGTGAAGACGATCCTTATCAACAACAAGTGGAAACTCGATGCCCTAGTCGACCCAGGGAGTGTACGGTCACTAATTCAACAGTCAACGGCCGAACGTATAGCGCAAATACAACCAACAAGCGATATGAAACTTTTAGGCTTCGGCGGTGGACGATATAACTGCAACTCTAAAATCGTATGTGACTTGTCCATCGATAAACAGGACTATGAAGTGGAGCTATATTTGGTTGACGATCATATGCTGCAGGAGCCACTGTTATTGGGTACTGATATGCTCTGTCGAAAGGAAAATCGAGTAATAATCGAAGAAGGAGTTTGCCGCATTGAAAAGGTTGATCCGATGGTAGAGCATCTCTCGGAAGTTCATAGGAAAAAGTTAAAATCGATGCTATGTAAATACTCCGATTGCTTCGGTGAGACAATTCAGGATCTGGGAAAATGGGAAATAATGAAGATGAAGATTGAGGTGACATCTAATCAACCCGTGAAGATGAAACCATATCGGATCCCATTCGCTAAGAGGGAACGAGTAGACGTCATAATCTCTAACTTGCTGGAGAAAAACATCATCCGACGGAGTCACTCAGCGTATGCTTCTCCCGTAGTACTGGTCGGGAAGAAGAACGGGGAAGACAGGCTACTTGAATTTGTTGATGGTGAAACCAATATTCCCGATGCCCACTGTAGACGAGATGCTATCCCAGCTTGCTGAAAACAAATTCTTCACTTCAATTGATCTCTTGTCTGGGTATTATCAAATCGAAATAGAAGAGGATTCCAGGAAATACACAGCGTTCATCACTCATGACGGTCATTATGAATACAACAGGATGCCGTTTGGACTCGTCAATGCACCAAGTGTTTTCCAACACATGATCAACCAGCTGTTGTCATATCTTGGAAAGAATGAGGCGATGGGGTATTTGGATGACATTGTTATACCCAGTAAAACGATTGACGAGGGCTTGAAGCGACTGGAAAGGGTTCTGCAATAAGCACGGGTTAACGCTGCGTCTCGGAAAGTGCAAATTCCTGCAGCCAGAAATTGCATTTCTTGGACATCGAGTAAGCATAGAAGGTATACGACCATGTGAAGAAAAAACAACATCAATACTTAAGTTCCCGCCACCGAAAAACGTTCACGAAGTCCGCCGATTTCTGGGGCTCACAGGTTTCTTCAGAAAATTTATCAAGGAATATTCAATAATAGCACGACCGTTAACACAACTTCTACGAAAGGACGTCGAGTTCAAAATGGAGTCGGAAGAAGTAACATCATTCAACAATTTGAAACGAGAACTGACTTCCGAACCGGTACTAGCCATTTACTACCCCGCAGCGACACACGAAGTTCATACGGATGCAAGCTCAACTGGCCTCGCTGGAATCCTGATGCAAACAAAAAACGGTAAGAGTAGCCGCCCTGTGTTTTATTACAGCCGTAAGTGTACAGACGCCGAACAGAAGTACCGTAGCTACGAGTTGGAAGTTCTAGCCATAGTCGAGGCGCTCGAACGTTTTAAGATGTACCTACTCGGAAAATCGTTCAAAGTAGTAACCGATTGTGCAGCAGTGACACTAACCAAATCCAAGAAGCAGCTCTTGCCACGAATTGCCCGGTGGTGGCTTAAACTCCAGGAGTTTGACTTTGTTTTGGAGCACCGTCCTGCCAATAGGATGCAACCTGTGGATGCGATGAGCCGATCACCATGTTTACCAGCTGTGGAACCCGACATTGTTCAAGACAGCATCAGCAAAATCGAGATCAGTGAATCCGACTGGTTTTCAACAATGCAACTACAGGACGAGAAATTGTTGAATATCACTCGCATTCTAAGAAGAGAGCAGACATCATCATCCGAGAGGCAGATACGAAAAGAGTATGTCCTTCGCAACTGTCGATTGTATCGGCGCAGTAACGATGAAGACAAATTAGTCATCCCAAACTCAATCCGATGGCGCATTGCAAAATACTGCCATGATGACTGTGGTCACTTTGGAGTGGAGAAAACGATGGAACGTATCAGGAAACAATTCTGGTTCCCCAAAATGCGAAGGTACATCAAGCAGTATATTTCAACATGCTTAGCCTGTGCCTACAACAAAACTCGTCCGTCCAATTCAGTATCTGGAACATCGATCCTGTACCCTTTAAGACGCTCCACATGGATCACTTAGGACCGTTTATTAAGAGCCGACATGGAAATGCATACATAGTTGCCATCTACGATGCGTTTACAAAATATCTAGTCGTGAAAGCTGTAAGGACAACAAAAACACAACCAATAATACGTATCTTAAACGAACGGTCTTCTTATTTTGGTTTGCCGCTTACCATCGTATCGGATCGAGGAACAGCCTACACATCTAAAATGTTTTCCGAGTACTGCCGACAAAATAACATCCGCCACATTCTAAACGCAGTTCGATCACCTCGCTCAAACGGACAAGTTGAAAGAGCGAATAGAACAATTTTGCCATATCTTCGTACGACCGTGACTGAAGATAAAGACTGGGATCTGCAATTAATGGAGATTCAATGGAATATAAACTCCCAGCGAAATGCAACAACCAGATTCTGCCCGAATGAACTTGTTTTCGATTTTCAAATTCGAAATCGAAATGAAAACGTATTAATTGATATAATCAATAATTCAACGGATAACCAGACTACGGAAACACGACAAGTAGCTTCCGAAAACATTCTGAAGCACAAAGAAAAATGGAAGAAACAATTCGACGAAAAGCACAGTGCTCCCCACATCTATGAGAAGAACGACATGGTGCTAATTGAAAATGAACCTGCCGCTACGGCAACATCACGAAAACTGGAGCCCAAATACCGTGGTCCACATATGGTAACGAAGGCTTTGGGAAATCACCGATATGTAATTGAGGACATTCCTGGTATGATGAGAAAGGCGAGACATTTCAACTCAGTTTTCTCTGCTGAACGAATGAAACCATGGTGTAAGCTGGCACCTAAGTTGGACGACAATCCTACGGATACAAAGGTAGACATCGAAGACGATGAGTTGTATCAGGAAGGGCCGAGCTGTAACACGGGAAATAATTACCACCACCGATCGTCAATTCACCACTGTGTACTCACCACCAGAGGGTTGCACAGGAAGAAAGAAAAGCAGAAAGAACACTCGAGAAGACAACGTGAGGCCGAGCAGCCGTTTAGTTTAAGTCGTTGAGATTAATTCGAAATCTTTGTTTATAACGTTTGCTTGATTTAAATAAAATTACTTATATCTTAAACAACTATGGGGAAGAACTGCGGCCCTGAGGTCAAGATCTCTCATGCGCACTCAGCTGTGTTAGTCGGGCATCAAGGAAGTAGCTTCCCAAAAGAGTTTCCAGGTATCAGGTGACAAAACGTGGCGGAAGAACCACGGGCCTGGGATTAAAAGTCTGATGCTCTACCGACTGAGCCGGTCTTTGTATAAGCCATCTAAGTGATGCAATTTAGAATAGTGCAGGGGTGTTTAGCAATATGTGCATGCTCCAACTTAATAAAAACTATTAATTTATTGAATAGTTAATGATATGTGATTATATAATATATGTAAATAAACAATAAGCAATTTATGAACGACTGATTTTCACGAATAAATACGAGTAAGTACATAAGTAAATAAATATACGCATAAATAAATAAATGGATATATGGATAGTAAATAAATAAATATTTGAACAACAAACATATGTAAATTACAGATAAATAACAAATAAATAGAATTAATAATAGGGTAATTTATACATAGATGACTAGATTTTAATTAATTACAACAAAAAGATCAACAGTGAATAAATAAATAAATAAATAAATAGATTAGGTTATAAATACATGAATAAATATTTAATATATAAAGACTAAGAGGACAAATAAATAACAAATAAAAAAAGATATGTAGATATAATAAATAATATGTACATAAGACTAAACTGAATAAATATGTATATATTAGAATTAAATATAATACTAAATAAATAGAGTAATAAATAACTAATTTCACAAATGAGACTACGAACTTATTTGATAAAATACGCTAATAACTGGGGTACTAATGGGACTTATTGATGAAACGACGATGATGCCATTTAGGAACTCCCACTGTTCCATGTTCATCAAACGTCAGAGTTCGCATCACATTGCCCTCTATTTATCTATCCCTGCCTCCAATAGTTAGCGTAGCAGTAGGTGAGTGTCATAAAGGCTTAAAAGAAAATTTGCTACCACTTTGCTTTCGCTGTGCTATAGCCTTGTTAACTTGGCCTTGTTCCGAGTCATTATATCCGACAGTTGGAGACGAAGTATACTGTGACTCTGGGCTAGGCAACGACTGAGAATTTAATGTTAGTTGGGGAGATGAACCCGTTGCAACACTAGGCAATACCGTGGCACTCAAGACTGTTTCTTCGGGTGGCGGTGATGGACGCACTGATAAGTTTATTTCGTGCATAAACTCCATCAGGCTTTCTCGCATTACCTCTTTTATAGTTTGGGAAATGCCTTTCCTCAGCGACTGCGTATATGACGTGAACGCGTTTACCACTGTCAGAATTACATATGCCTTGAGATGGTCAGACACATTTATCTGCTGTAAATGTTGTTGGACTCTAGAGAACTCAATAGCCATTCTCTTACCGAGAGTACAGGGCTGGTGGTGACACTATTGTTTTCAACGTCGTTGGTTGCAGGGGAAATGTTACACACCGAACTAGTTTCGAAGAAGTCAGAAAGACAGTCGTTAAGCACCGGCGGGGGAAAAGGATACAGCGTTTAGGGTACTATGTGTGACTGGGTCATTGCAGTGTGGGTTAGTCTTTTTGAGACATTATGCTGTAAATACCAGTGTTTGAGTACCTAACATAATTTATGTCTCCTTCTAACCTTTTCTTTTTTCGATTGCTATTATATACAACGAATCTAATGTAGAAGATGACATCAAAATTAAAAAAATATATATATAATTACGAGCCTGTATACCTAAATGTTAATACTTATACAAATACTGATTATATTTCCACTTGAGAAATAAAGTGTATTAATATAAGCGTATATATGGATTAGATGTTGCAGCGCAGCCGTGGCGGGAATGTGTCAAAGTGGGAGACCTAAGGATTAGTCATCTGCTCTTTGCGGATGATTTGGTCATCCTTGGCTCCTCTCAAACCGAACTTCACCGCGCACTTGAAAGGTTTGTAGTCGTGTTGTTGCTGGAATGAAGATCAACGTGAAGAAGTCAGAAGTAATGGTCGTTTCCAAAAAACCCATTCAGTGCACTCTGCATGTTAGTGGAGTTCCACTGAAGCAGGTGGATAAGTTTAAGTACCTCGGGCTCTTATTCACGAGTGATGGGAAGAGCAATGCCGAGTTATCCTGTAGAATTGGTCAGGCTGGATCAATTTTGAGAGAGCTTGGCCAATCTGTTATAAGGAAGGCCGAACTTAGTATTCAAGCTAAGCTATCGGTTTTTAACTTGGTGTATGTTCCAACTCTCACCTATGGTCATGAAATTTGGGCAGTGACCGAAAGAATAAGATCGCGGATACAAGCTGCCGAAATGAGGTTCCTTCGCGGTGTTGTTGGAATAACTCGTAGGGATCGAGTGCGCAACACCAGAGTACGCGAGGCGCTCAACGTTGAGCAGCTACTTCTCCGAACGGAACGATCTATGCTTCGATGGTTTGGTCACGTAGTGCGTATGCCCCCAGACCGGCTTCCTAGACGTGCCATGGTGGCCGTGCCATCATATAGGCGACCCCGCGGTAGGCCTAGAAATAGATAGTTGGACCAAATCCGACATCTCTCCTGGAGCCGTCTAGGGATTGCTCCTGATGAGTTGGAGTCGATGGCGGAGGATCGAGAAGGATGGAGAGTCCACCTGAGCATTCTACCCCCGCGACCCTCATGGATTAGCGGGCCATTTGAAAATGTATGTACGTATGTATGTATGTATGTATATTCTATGTGTGTGTAAAAGGTAATAAATCTGAAACTCTATCTGTGTATAATACTTGTTTTGTTTTCTTTCAAGTGCGTTCTTTCTACATCGTTTCCGGGGTGCTTCAGGTGACAACTCTCTTGGTATCAACGTTGATGTGGTTATCGATGGTATGACTATCAACGTTGGCGTGACTAAACTGCTGGCAAATAAGACTGCGGACGGACGAAGTTTTTGATCCCTCGGTGTGGCAAATGAACTAAACTAAAAGCACAAGGACCCACAAACAAGCAGAAGAGAGCTGAACCTAATGATGGAGCAGTGCAAAATAACGGAACTACTCCATGTTATTTAAAGACAAGACAATGGGGAAGAAAGGTAAAACTATGATAGAAAAGTGAAAAGAAATAACAAAGGATAAAAGGTAAGACAAACTTTAACAGATTTTTAGTTGTTTTCGTTGTCAACATCGAAGATTCTCGTCGGCACGGCATGTTAAAGAACTATCCGGGTGAAGACTTACGAGACTTCAATGTTGGCAGCAACAACAATTGAGGACAGCACCAGACATAAAAGGTTTCGATTATTGTCGTTGACAGCATTGAAACTGCTCGTCGCAAATTATGATGGCCTGTCAGTAGACTATCCACGTAACGACTTACGAGCTTTTCAATGCTGGCAACAAGAACAGTCGAGGACTATTACGACATAAAGTTTCCAATTGCTGTCGCTGTCAATATTGAAGGCACTCATCGCAATTCACCTCAGCATATTAAGAAACTATCCGGGTGAAGACTTACGAGGACTTCGATGCTGACAGCAAGAACAATTGAGGACAAACACAACATAGGACGGAAGACAAGGACTAACAAACGTTGGGCGCCATTTTGTAATATTTGAATTTGAAAAAAAAAAATGATTGGAAACTAGGATGTGATGGGACGGAAAAGGAAAAATTGTCGGCTACAAGGGACGTGGCATGCTTGCTATATGCTCAGCTTAGCCGGAAATGCCGTGGTTCTTGTCCCCGCCAAACCTACTACAAAAAACATTTATCATGCCATTCTACTACTTACTATTTTTGTTCTACCAGACTCGGACGGACGTTACTACACCAAGGGGGCGCTGCTGGTGTCGATGCAGCGTTGCCATATCCCACTCAACCTGGAAGTTCGTTGGGCATACTTGAACTTCCCAAAAGTCTGGATGCTGCAGCTGTTCAAACCATCTCCAAGAGCTGCTTCAGTACACCTGTCGCACCCCCTGAAAATTAAACCGATAGCATATCACGGCGAATATACTGATTGGATTTAGTCGCTTTTTATACACTGCTGATTTGCATTGTATATACATGTATGTATATTGATGCTATTGATCTGTACATATATGGATATATAGTGGACAAGTGATCCTGATTTATTTGTATTGCACATATGTATATTTGTATAGCCGTTTTCTTTATATTTTATATATTTCTGCGGGCGTGAGGTTTCATTGTGTGTACAAAGACGCTGCACCAAATCACACCATCACACCATCACACCACACTGCCTTAAGACACTATATATATAAAAATAAATCTATTTAGCGAACCCTTTCCCAATAACTTTTTAGCATAAATCACTTACCCACACTGGGCAAAGGTGTGTGTACAAAAAAAAATATATTTGCACTGCCTTATGAAAAGGGCTTTTCTTATGTTGCACCTCACTTTAAAAACTTGGAGACGTCTGCTCTGTATTGCACCTGCACGCACCACTTCTGATGCAATTTCATGGATTGTTCAGACCACAGCATCTCCCCATGATCCCTCTATTCTCAAAATCATCCGATCCTGGAAATGTTCTCAGAGAATCAGAATCATTCACCTCCTTACCCCCTAGCTACTGTAAATTTTACTTCTCTAGATCAGCATATACAAGACACCCTGCATCTCTACACTTTTTTTCCTAAACAAACTCACTGCCATTGTTAAAATGACAGAAGGAGACAAACAGATAGTGGAAGAGGGACAAAAGGAGTTTGGCATAAGTGTCAACAAAAGGAATATTTACGCCGAGGTAATAATATTCAATAATCACCTTCGCTTTTCTTATTTTTCTCTTATTACTTTAACATTTGTCTTTTTTTCATATAGCTCGAATTGGAAAGATGCAACATGTAGCAACAAGAGGAGAACATGCATTAGACAAAGCAGCATACCGGTGTTGCCAGGAAGCACACTCTGGTAACTAAAAATCTGAAATTTTTCGGACTGTTGGTTGTGTTTCATTTATATTTTTGCTTACTTCTCCAGGTATGTAGGCGTAACAAAGCTCTGGGCTTGGAGGATGGCAACGGACGACAAGAACGGAGGAGGCAGCAACCTGATTCAGGACAGCGCACTTTCTGCAGAGCCAAATTGGCCGGCACAGTGAAGTGAGGGCATTGAACTTTACAGCTGTTGAATATAAACACTAATGTTAATTCCCCTTACAGGTACGAAGTAACAACTATGGGGAAGAACTGCGGCCCTGAGGTCAAGATCTCTCATGCGCCACTCAGTTGTATTAGCCGGGCATCAAGGAAGTAGCTTCCCAAAAGAGTTTCCAGGTATCAGGTGACAAAAAGTGGCGGAAGAACCACGGCCCTGTGATTAAAAGTCTGATGCTCTACCGACTGAGCCGGGCTTTGTATAAGCCATATAAGTGATGCAATTTAGAATAGTGCAGGGGTTTTAAGCAATATGCGCATGCTCCAACTTAATATATACTATTAATTTATTGAATAGTTAATGATATGTGATTATATAATATATGTAAATAAACAATAAGCAATTTATAAACGACTGATTTTCACGAATAAATACGAGTAAGTACATAAGTAAATAAATATACGCATAAATAAATAAATGGATATATGGATAATACAATAGATAAATAAATATTTGAACAACAAACATATGTATATTACAAATAAATAATAGTTAATAATATGAATTTATACAATTAATAAAGTGAATAATAGGGTAATTTCTACATACATGACTAGATTTTAATAAATAACAACAAAAAGATCAACAGTGAATAAATAAATAAATAAATTAGTAGATTAGGCTATAAATATATGAATAAATACTTAATACATAAAGATTAATAGGACAAATAAATAAATAACAAATGAAAAAAGGACTATGTGCATATAATAAATAATATGTATATAAGACTAAACTGAATAAATATGTATACATTAGAATTAAATATAATACTAAATAGGTAGAGTAATAAATAAATAACTAATTTAATGAATAGGACTACATACTTATTTAATAAATGATGCTAATAACTGGCGTACTAGGGGGACTTATTGTTGAAACGACGATGATGCCATTTAGGAACTCCGACTGTTCCATGTTCATCAAACGTCAGAGTTCGCATCACGTTGCCCTCTATTTATCTATCCCTGCCTCCAATAGTTAGCGTAGCAGTAGGTGAGTGTCATAAAGGCTTAAAAGAAAATTTGCTACCACTTTGCTTCGTTAACTTGGCCTTGTTCCGAGTCATTATATCCGACAGTTGGATACGAAGTATACTGTGGCTCTGGGCTAGGCAACGACTGAGAATTTAATGTTAGTTGGGGAGATGGACCCGTTGCAACACTAGGCAATACCGTGGCTAGACAAATAAATCCCGGGATCCCGAACGTTTTTCATTCTTGAACGATCCCAGGATTGCCAGTCACCAATCCCGGGATTTTCGGGATTGAAATAAAATTAAGTAATCCTAAGTAATTTTTGATTTTTAAAACTTAGATTATTAATTTTTTGTGATCGAAATTAACCTTTGCCTTGCCGTTTTCCAAAAATTGTGTACAGAAAAGAAACAAATCTAGAATAGGTTAGATTACGGTAGTGCTTGACAAATCTGGCACCGTTGAAGCGCAAATCAAGGTGTGCGTTCATCAATTTTATTTGTATCATGGTTTCCTCAGTGCTTATAGGTTCCATGAACCACGCACAAACACAAACAGAATCGGATTTAACAGCGTGCCTAAGAAAAGACTTAATCTCTTTCAAAATGGAGGTACCCGAAGACATCATCTGGATCTATTTCACAAGTATTTACTGTCCATTCCGGGATTAATTTTTCAAATCCCGGAATCCCGCGATTGAAAATTAGCTTCGGAATTGAAATCCCTAACAGTGGCACTCAAGACTGTTTCGGTGATGGTGGCGGTGATGGACGAACTGATAAGTTTATTTCGTGCATAAACTCCATCAGGCTTGCCCGCATTACCTCTTTTATAGTTTGGGAAATGCCTTTCCTCAGCGACTGCGTACATGACGTGAACGCATTTACCACTGTCAGATTTACATATGCCTTGAGATGGTCAGGCACATTTATCTGCTGTAAATATTGTTGGACTCTAGAGAACTCAATAGCCATTCTCTTTGCGAGAGCGCAGGGCTGGTGGTGACACTATTGTTTTCAACGTCGTTGGTTGCAGGGGAAATGTTACACACCGAACTAGTTTCGAAGAAGTCAGAAAGAAAGTCGTTAAGCACCGGCGGCGGGTGAAAAGGATACAACCTTGAGGTACTATGTGTGACTGGCTGTAAATACCAGTGTTTGAGTACCCAACATAATTTATGTCTCCTTCTAACCTTTTCTTTTTTCGATTTGCTATTATATACAACGAATT
The DNA here is from genome assembly GCA_945910035.1 of Brachypalpus laphriformis. Taxonomy (NCBI): domain Eukaryota; kingdom Metazoa; phylum Arthropoda; class Insecta; order Diptera; family Syrphidae; genus Brachypalpus; species Brachypalpus laphriformis. Next base: position 108,001,923 of record OX246754.1, on the reverse strand, counting down.
TAATGTAGAAGATGACATAAAAATTAAAAAAAACTTTAAAGGACCGACCGACGCGACGTTACAATCCACAATGAATCAGATAAAAAAAGAATAGCGTCCTTGAAGAGGAAGAAAATGCAAACTGCTGATTTAACGGATTTGTTATATATAAAAAAAAATGGTCACGCCATCGTTCGACTATATACACTGTACATAAGTACCGGAAACGTGATTAACAATTATTAACAAAAATGTAAATACAGTGTGAAAGAGAAAAGCATATGGTATTTTGTATTGCCTTCAACAATTTGACAATATAGGGTGTTTCTTTAATTCCCTTACAGATCGGCCAACCTGACAAGTTGAGCGACCCGATCAACGTCCTTCAAGAAACGATAAATTACTTTTGGTTCAAGCCATTTTCTTATAGGACAAGCTTCCACAATACTATTATAAGGGAGTTGAGTCACGTTGCAGTTGTCAATATCTTTAATCAGATACCTATCATTTGGAAATACTTTAGATATGACGTATGGCCCTTTGTATTTAGGTATAAGTTTTTCATTAGTTCCTATGGTCATGTCAACATTTCTTATCACTACGAAGTCACCTACATTAAAGCTCTTAGCTGGTCTATGCCTGTTTTCAAAATAGTTTTTATTATACAATTGTGACTTTTCAATATTTTTCGATTCATCGATTCTGTTCTCTCCAGGATTTCATTTGTCAGTTTCTTTATAACGATCTATATATTCAGTTAACCAATCGATAGTGGGCCCTTTCTGATTTACACCGAATAGTAACGAAGAAGAGCTATAACGAGTTGTACTATGGATGGAATTGTTAATTGCAAATTCAATATCAATTAGCTTGGAGCTCCAATTAGAATGCTTCGATGGTTCACTTAATTTAGCTAACATTGGTGTTAAGACGCGATTCTTTCTATCTGGCCATTGGCCTGGTGTGATGCTACAGCCACTTTCACATGTACTATGTTATTCTCGGTGAGGAATTCACTGAACTCACTTGAAGTGAAGCAGGTACGACGATCTGTTATAATTCTTGTAGGCCGGCTATAATACTCAAAATATTTTTTTTATGAAGCAATTACTTCTGTAGTGCTTGTAGAGCTGGCGGCATATAATTTTGTAAATTTCGTAAAAGAGTCAATTATGGCTAACACATACTTGCGTTTGCAGGTAGGGGTCCCAAATGGTCTAGGTGCAATGCATCAAATAGTATAGGTTTCTTAGGGATATTATGAAGGTTTCTCCCATTTTTATTAGTCTGACTAGAGTAAACTATACATTTGAGACAGTTTCGGATAGATTTTTCAATTTTCAATTTCATTTCGGAAAACAATAATTTAATTTAATCTTATCATAACACTTGTTCAAAGGCAAATGACCTAGTTTCTCGTGAATCAGTCGAACAATGTTAGGTTCCATTTCTTCAGGTACATAAAAGTACTTGTTACCCGTTATGCCCCTTCTATATAAGATACCATTTTCAATTACGTACATTTACGAAGGCCTGATTTTTAATTCTTCTTTAATTCTAACAATGTTTTGATCACGGTTTTGAGTGGCAGCTAAATTAAACTCTAGATCTTCTTCTTCAATAGTGCTTACAGTCCCTTGTCTACTCAATGCATCTACATGTGTCATACCAGTGCCGCCTCTATGTTCTATACTGTAATTGTAATTTTCTAATTCAAGAGCCCACCTAGCTATTCTTGAGTTCGAATTCTTCTTCTTGAGTGTCAGGGTCAATGAGTTACAGTCCGTAACGATTTTAAATGGAATACCTTCTAGATACACATGAAATCCACGAAGCGCATATATTATAGCTAAGGTCTCTAACTCAAAACTATGATATTTTGACTCTGCATCAGACGCACTTTTCGAAAAATAGAAGACTGGGTGTAATTTGTTGTCTTCCTGCCTCTGTAGTAGAACAGCTCCAAAACCTACTGAGCTAGCGTCAGAGTGCAATTCGGTCTCTTTTGAGGGATCGTAAATGCACAATATCGGAGATTCGATAAGCTTTTTTTTTAATTCTTCAAAGGCACTAAAACAATGTTCGTCAAATTTAAACTTTGCAGTTTTTCGTAGTAAGAGTCGTAATGGCCTCGAAATTTTTGCAAAATTGGGAACAAATTTCCTAAAATAGCTACATAATCCTAAAAATGAATGTACTTGCTTGGTCGTCTTAGGTATAGGATATTTTAATATTGTTTCCTTGTGATGCGAATTCGGTTCAATGCCACTACTATTAACTCGGTAGCCTAGATAATCGAGTTCATCATACAGAAATAAACATTTTTTTAGTTTAAGCTCTAAACCATTAGCTGCAAGACACCGTAATACATCTTTTGATAATTCTATATGGTCTTTTATAGTACCTGTTGCCAATAAAATATCGTCAATAAATACGGTAATTAGCTGTGCTTTTATAAATTTATCTAATACCTTTAAGTTAAAACGCTGAAAGACGGAAGGAGAATTCTTAAGCCCAAAAGGCGTTTTCAAATATTCGTATTGGCCGGAAGGGGTCACAAAGGTATAGAGTCCCTTTCTACTGTTAACTGGTGGAAAATGTTTTTCATGTCAAGTAAGGTGAAATATCTTTTATTCAATCCAATGGTAATGGGTAATTATCACGTTATGTTATTCTGTTTAGGTCTCTGTAGTCAATGCACAATCTTGTTTCCCCACTTTTCTTTTTAACCAACACTATAAGGGATGCATATGGGGAATGGCTCGGACGGATAATTTTTTTTTCCAATAACCCGTCAATAATTTTTCCGGCAATTTCTTTATTATGGTAGGACAATCGACGAGGACAACACATCACAGGTGTATCCGTGGTTAACCTGATTTGCATCTGCAGTGAATCGTCAGTAGCTTTTTTTGACGCCGCATTTTCGTAGGAATCGCGTATTAATTCCGAAATCAATTTCCGAGTTTAAGGGAGCTTTGGGTTAATATTATATTCTCCTTCTTCATACTGAGTTTCTATATCAATATCTGTGATGTCTTCGTTATCAAATTCACCTATGTTCCTACTACATTTATTTAAACAAATTTCCCTCCCAATAGAGTCTTTATTCAATCGAGTATCGCCAGCGGCAGGGTTGTCAATTAATGTTTTATCTAATTCGATTAAGTCCTTCTCATTTCCCTAGTCAACAGTTGAATCGGAAGACTTATCACATGTTTGTTTGGTAAGGCCTGAATCAAATGCGTCATTAACGAAAATAAATTTTCTCCTATTATATTTTAAATAAACTAAATTTTCACATCCGAATCCAATTGGTATTATGTCTCTTGAAACGAAGCTGACCGGGCTACCACTGTCAATAAGGGATTGAAAAAAAAAATTACAATTACTACTACGGTTATTAAGATTGTCGAAGGCAATACTCTCTTTTTGTACAGTATTAAGTTCTTCACTTGTGTTTCCGAAATCAACATCATCTACCATGTTGACCCAAGTACTCTTGCTGCAGTCTTTCACTTGATGATCCTTTGAACCACATTTGAAGCAGGTACCAATCGCTCTTTTTTTTTTTTCAGACATTGGTTTGAGTAATGTCCATATTCACTACAGTTTGTGAGGGTGTTTTCTCGAGGGCTGAGGTTTAGCTCGTCGGATCCAGGGTCAACCAAAGAACACCCGAAACTTTGGGGAAGAGGTATTATTAAGTTTCATTTATTGTTGATATAGCTTAGTTTAGCCTTAGCAATGTCAGAAATGCTTAACAATATTGGAATACCTAAGGTGGCCTCGGTTTGCACTGTCCTTAACAATCTTAGGATACTTAATTATAGTGAGTTACCTACGTAGGCCTTAGACTCTTAACACTAGGACGTAACTATAAGATAGCGACGACTTTTCAGGGCGTCAGCTATGTTAGCGATAGCTTTTTGGGGCGTCAGCTCTGGCAGCGATAGCTTGTAAGGGCGTCAGCTCTGGTAGCGACAGCTTCTTAGGGCGTCAGCTCTGGCAGCGACAGCTTGTTAGGGCGTCAGCTCTGGCAGCGACAGCTTTTTAGGGCGTCAGCTCTGGCAGCGATAGCTTTTTAGGGCGTCAGCTCTGGTAGCGATAGCTTTTTAGGGCGTCAGCCGTGTTGTCTGTCGTTGTGTGCGGGCGCGTTTTTTGTAAATCTCCTGCTCTCTACCAACCAACCATCAAAAACAAAAATAATGTACCCAAATTAATAAACAAAAAAAAATAATAATAAAATAAATAAAATATATCAGTCTCTCCCTACACCACCCATCAAATATCAACAATAAAATTGAAATTACACATATCAAAATTAATTTTCATTAATCGCGCGCCCAATTATTTTTACATGAGTGAAGTGCAGTGTTTAAAAAAAAATATCAGTGCCGGGTAACTCCATCCTTCCCACCCCAACTCACTAGTTGTTGCGCTTCTTAGTCATCGCAATTGTCGCATGTTCTTTACATGCTTTCAATTGCGATGATTGAGAGAGCGTAACATCTGATGTATAGCGGACCGTGAGTATTTTTCCGAATAGCGGGCCACAGCTGATTGTCGTTTGGGAATAACACCGGCGATAGTTTGTTGTGGAAAGTTATACTTAGGATCTACACTTCGTGGCCCTGCTTAGTAGCGTCAGAGTTGTGTCTTTTTGTTTTTGTGTAATGATGAGGGAATTTAGGGTTGACTATACTAACATTCGTGGGCTTAGAACAAATTTCTTTGACTTATACGCCCACGCGCATTCCCATAAACCAGCTGTTTTGCCACTTGGTGAAACACAGGTAGTTGAAGAATCATCCGATCTAAAGCTGCCTGGATATTACTTAGTGCCATTTTTCTTTCCCCATCGCGGCCTCGCAATTTACGTCCGTAGTGATATAGCTTACCCAGTTCCACCACAGTATGGCCACTGTTCCAATCCGGAATTTAATTACAAATGGTTAAAATTTACCGTCCGTAAGCAAATAATTCACTACTGTTTTATTTACAGAAGCCCTAGTGCGGTTAGCAACTCAACTTATAACGAGTTTGATGCGTTGTCCGATTCCATCACACGAATTGTCTCTCTGTATCCTCATACTGAAATCGTCATTGCGGGCGATTTCAATATACGCAATTCGGATTGGCTTCGACATTCTGGCCAGACAACACCCGAAGGAAGGTATGTTGAACTTTTCGCTGAGATAAACAATTTGACTCAGCTTGTAAATGAGCCTACACGCATACCGGACATTGCAAGTCATTCTGCCAACACTCTGGATTTTTTTCTTACCTCACACCCTGATAAATACATCATTGATGTGTTAGCGCATCTAGGCCAGTCTGACCACAACATCATATCGGCTAAATTCTCGTACTCTGACCACTCAGTTAAAGAAAAACTCCCAAAAGAAAAGTATGGCGTTACGAGAAAGCCAATTGGAACGGCCTTAATAGTTTCCTTAGGAGTTTTAACTGGTCGCTATGCTTCCTCGATAGCGACGTGGATGCCGCCGCCGATATGATTACTGGCACCATTCGCTTAGGTATGGATGCCTTTATTCCTAACAGAATAAAAAGCATTAAACCTAAGGCAAACTCGTGGTTTGACCAGACCTGTAAAGAGGCTATCAGGTGGAAAGAGGTAAGTTTTCGGTCTTATAAAGCCAACAAATCTGAGGAAAACCGAAAGAAGTTTAAGCAATCCAGAAATGAGTGCAATGCCCACATTCGACGTGTAAAATTCTTACATGACCAGAAACTGAGTCAAAAAATTCAGGGAATTCCAGGGAATACTTTTATTATTCGTCCCATAGGCCACTTGGAGCGATGGACACTGCTGTCACACACCAATACAAGATCACTGACTGTAAGCGATGCAACCGGATGGTACCATTTCGTTCTTCGACAGAGATCGGGAAGATACTCCGCTAATCACTTTTTCCAAAAACGATATTGGATTTGTTGCACCTTACGCCATTGCTTCCTGGTTGTCATCAACTTTTCCTCGTGTGGGTGGGGCGTCTGCTCTGAATTAGATGTACCTATAAGGAAATGATTGGGGGTTAAGGGTTCGTCAGTGGGTGTATCTAACGGAATATGAGTCAGTGGTCACGAATTAACAATGTTCTCTGCTTCGCACATCAGGCTATACAGGCTATGCTCATGAAGACTCTCACCGAACAAGGCATGTCCCATTGCCCTTTTCACACTTCGTACGAGACGCTCCCAGCATCCATTCTATGTTTTTGGTAGCGAGGGCATCGGCTATCATGCCCTGGTCGAAGTCCTTAAGTTGTCTTTGAAGCTCTCGGTCAGCACCGACAAAATTTGTGCCATTGTCAGAGCGGATGCGCACTGGGGTCCCACGACAGCTCATGAAGTTGCGTATGCACATTAAGCACGTGTCGGTGGAAAGATCTCTCGCGATTTCCAAGTGCACGGCACGCGTTGTCATGCAAGTGAAGAGAGCAATCCACCTTTTTTCGGTTCTTCGACCGTTGACCACCAGAAATGGACCCATATAGTCAAGGCCTACATTCGAAAATGACCTTACGAAAGGAGTTAACCTAACCGGGGGCAGTTGACCCATTAACGGAACGATCGGTTTTGCCTTACCTATTTTACAAACTGGACACATATTTGCTACACGTCGAACTACAAGTCTAATGTGTGGAATCCAGTACCGACGTCGAATCTTAGATATGATTGTGTTCTCGTTCTGATGTTTCCAATGCCAATAGTAGTGGTTTACGATAAGATTGGTCACATGATGGGTTTTAGAAATAATCATCGGCCTATGGGTATGACAGGGAACTCTTCCGGCATCATTTATGCAAATCACTCGAGATTCGTTTAAACAAGGTGTCAATTTTCACAAATAACTCAAACAACTGTGTGTATCCACATGACCTTTCATGTTCATTGTAATCTTGAGCGAAGGCGCTCATCTGAACGCTGCGACAAATCGCCAGTTCGGCCGTATCCAGCTCCTTCGCCGTCAATCCTCCTTGTTTTCTTTCGGTTGGCGCTAATATGCAGTTTTGTCGAAAGCACAATATCCAGCCCACTACTCTTTTCAGCTTTATAAATGAGGAGAATTTAGAAAAGTCATCACTTACGATATTAACCAGTAGTACAAATTTATTGCGTATTTCCTCATTCGTTTTCAGAACAGGCTGATTGATTGGCCAATCAGATTCGTCTTCCATTAGAAACTTCGGGCCACTTATCCAGAACGAATTGCGCGTCGCGCTTTTTAAACGCGTGCCAAAGTCTGCTGGATTAAATGCACTCGGGACCCACCTCCATTCCTTCTCATCAGTACTTTCCAGAATCTTGTTTACTTGGTGTGCGACGTAGGGTTTATAACGCCTGTGATCGGACGCTATCCAAGATAAAACGGTTCGTGAGTCACTCCACATCACAATTCGCGTTGGTGTTATATTATGCCTCGATAGAATTGTTTGCCGAAGACGCGTGGCTAGGAGCGCAGATTGTAGCTCCAAACGCGGAACTGATGTCAGCTCAAGCGGTGCACACTTAGCCTTGCGTGCCACGAACGCCAAGTGGAATTTACCAGCTTGCTCCGGGATTCTCCAGTAGCCCACAGCAGCATACGCTATTTCGCTGGCGTCCGCAAAAACGTGTAGCTCCACTGCCACGCTCTACCTCCATTAGTTTAGGTAACCACGTCGTCCACATCTCATTGGCTTCATCCGGGATGCTTTCGTCCCATTCAATTTGACCTCGCCATATGATCTGAAGAATTACCTTCGCCATTAGAGAGTATTCCGTTGCTAATCCAAAGGGGTCGAAAACCGACATCGTTATGCTTAGCGTTTCGCGCTTAGTAGGTCTTCTCTCACCCTTGAGCAACACAGGATCGATTTTACCAAACGCCATAACGAATTGAAGGACATCTCGTGTTGTGTCCCAGTGCATACCTAAAACCTTCTGAAAGTTCACAGTCTCACCCTTTTCGAGATTTAAGATCGATGTTTTCTCTTGGTCTTTGTTGAATCTATTATTAACTAACATCGAGTTTGAAACGAATCTTTTCAAATCAAATCCTCCCTGCTTGTGAATCCAAACTACATCTTCAGAAACCTTTACAGCCTCACGTTCGTCAGCAAAACAGTGGACGAAATCGTCGACATAGTGATTTTCAACTATGACCGTTACGGCGGCTGGGAACTTCAATCGAAAATGCTCCGCGTTTTTGTTTTTAACGAATTGTGCAGAACAAGGCGAGCAGGTGGCCCCAAAGATCATGACGTTCATAACATATTCCCCTACTGCCTCACTCCGATTGGCCCTCCATAAAAAGCGTTGTGAATGCTGGTCTTCTTCAAGGATATGCACCTGATGAAACATCTCGACGATATCTGCGCAAACACCTATGGGCTTCTCCCTAAACTTGGATAACACGGTTGCGAGATCTTGACACTGATCAGGACCACTTAGCAGGGCCGAGTTTAAAGAAGTGCCGCTTGCCTCCGCCGCTGCGTCGAAAACCAGGCGTACTTTACTCGGCTTGTTCGGATTGATCACGCCAAAGTGAGGTAAATACCATGTTCGTGGTCCAAGCTTCGCTGCTTCAGCCGGGTTAAGTTTTCTTGAATAGCCCTTCTTTTCGTAGTCATCCATGATGCGGCAATATTCCTTGCGATATGAATCATCACGTTGAAATTTATTTTCCAGGGCTTGTAACCTTTTCTCTGCCATTCCCCTGTTTGGTGGTAGGATCACTCCATCATGCTTCCAAAACAACCCAGTTTCAAAGTGCAGGCCCTTTCGTTTAGTGGTACCTTCCAGTAATAGCTTCGCCCGAACGTCCTCTGAAGACTGTACATGCTTCACGTCGTATCGCACATCTAAGCTCTCATTGGCGATATAATCGTTCACCCTTTGCTCCAGATTGTCCATCGATGCATAATTGACTTGTGCGAAGTATGCGTGGTGCCCTTGCGTTGGTGTGCCATCCTTTTCGTCGCCGTACATAACCCAACCCAACTTGGTCAGAACCACTGCCGGCCCTTTCCATCCATCCGCTGCAATCTTTCGTGGGACTCCCAAATAAGCATAGTCGAGCCCGATCAATAGCTCTGGAGTCGCATCTGCATAATAGCAGATAGCGAGATTTTTCCTGTATCTGTCCTTTACGTGCAGCTTAGCAATATCCAATGTTTGGGAGGGTAGTTTCAGATCCATAACGGTTCTTACATTCTTAAGATCGAAACGTTTACTGTTTGGCCAGTTACCAGATATCTGCATGTTGACACGCCTTGATGATTCAGTAACAGTGTTATTACCAAACCATTGAATAGTTAAATCATCGTCCTCACCGTCTAATCCCAGTCGATTTATCCAACTTTCGTTAACTAAAGACACCGATGAGCCCTCATCAAAAAACGCATAACATGTAACCTCTTTACCACGTGCATATAGTTTAACTGGCAGAATCTTAAATAACAGCTTCGTTGGGGAAGATTCCCTAACCAGACTAGTAAAGGATAGCTTCGGATGGACTACTTCGGTTTCCAGAAGCACACCGCTAAATACCTTCGGCTTGGGTTGTATTGGTTCCTTAACTGATTTAAGTGCCCTTGGTAACGTACCTACGTTCTGTCCAGCCACGTCGACAACTTCCATTGGGTCATGAAGTAAATTGTGAAGCCGTTTTGTACAACCGTTTACATCACAATTATGCTGTTGCGCACAGTTGTTACCTCTGTGGCCGTTTTGCAAGCAATTGAAGCATAATCGTAATTGACGAACGATTCGCCATAGCCGCCCGACCTCCATATCTAAGAACCGCCTACATTTTGTCATCACGTGGTGTCCAGAACATAACCTACAACTATTTTCATAACGAACCTCGCTACCTTTAGCGCTTGTGTATTGCTGTTGCTCGTTAAAACTTATGCACGCCAGATTTACCATACTCGCCAACTCACACAACCATTCGCTAAGGTGTTGAATTGTAGCTCTTGATTTGACCTTAATTGCGTGCCTAGCCCAATCTAACCTTCGCTGCACCGGGAGCTTTTGAACCAATTCTTCCATGAGTGTTGGATTACACAAATGGTGCTTACTCTGCGCTGATTCCAAAAAGGATACTAAATTGTGGACTTTAGCGGCAAACGGAACCAGTTGATCGATACGATTCTCAGGAATCGTTGGAACATTTCGAATTTTCTCGATCTGGCTTTTAACTAGGTGATCCGGTCTGCCAAAATTCTCTTGTAGTGTGTCAATAATACGCTGAACGTTTCTGCTGTGAATTAGCAGACACTCGACTGTTTCTCGCGCCTTGCCCTTAATCGCCCTTTGAAGCCTTATTAGATTTTGGCGCTCCGTATATCGGTATTCCTCAGTAGATAATTTATACGACTCCAGAAATATCGGCCATCGCTCTACACGTCCGTCAAATTCTGAAAGATTGTACAACTTACCACGATGGTCTACTCTTGATGATGATAATGTGCGACTCAACTCTCCCAGAACGGGAGACGCCCCAGAATCTTCACTCGCATCTTCTGTCGATGTCCTAAAAACATTAGTGCCCGTTTGTCCATCTACTCGTTCGCGCTGCTCGACTTCCAAATGCTTACGTCCTTGTTCACGTTGTTGTTCCTCCAATAGTTGTCGCCGTTGTTCGCTTTCCGTAAGGCGTTGACTCCTCCGTTGTACTTCAGCCTGAAAATCCAGAATCTATTGCATCATACTGTTTAGCTCCTTTTCCACCGAAGCATCACGTGACATCCCTGCCTCTCGGTCTCGCATTGCCGCACCTAGCCCCACTTTTGAAGAATGACCACTTGCGCTGCTGCATTTAAATCAAGCATCGTTGCATTCGGCTCGTCGCTATCGATGTCTACCTCCTGCATATCAGAAGCCTTGCTTGCAGCACGTGTTTTTGGCATAACGCAATATGACGTGATGCAACAGTTACCTTTCTCGTAAATTCCCTAGCCTACGCTACCGTTATTCTCCGCAAATCTCTTCACCAACAACTCACTAGACCCAGCCCCAATCAAATTCAACAGGTACAAACACTCACCAGTCTCACGTCTCCCCTCCGCACACAAAACGCCACCACCAGATCACTAGCGCTTCGCTGGCACGTTCATTCACCCTTTGTGAAATGTTCCGCCGGAGTTGATGTTTTCGTTACCACTGTCGGCTCGCGTACCTCGTCTTCTCAAAAAAGAAACTCCTCTCAAGAAGCCTGCTTCGACTACTGTTGTCTAGGTTGATTGCCACTCCAGCAGGATACGATAGTAGTAACCTCAATTGCAATGCACATGCAAACGAAATAACACAATGCACGTACAAAGCAAAAGCGAAATAAGGCAGGAGGAGGTCCAAATAATAACGCTTGATTTGTAATAAGCTCGATTGATGAGCGCTTTTAGCGTTTTATTTTCTATGTACATATATACATCAAATATAATTTGTATAATTTGTAAAAAATGGCGTTCTTTAAATAAAGACTTACGCTTTTGTGCGTCCTCCCGCAGTTGGTTCAGATAAAGAAATGAATGTTCGATTTTAAGCGCGTGAACAAAACGTCAAACTTTAAGGTACGTTCAAAATATCGATAGCGTTTTCGATAACAATCATTAGATAGATCTGCGGGAGTGCGTTTACAATTCACAATATTTTTTTTACATTTGTTTTTTTATTAATAATTTTTAAATTCAATTAATTCAATAAAGATTCTACAACACAAAGAAAGTAAACATTTTTGGTCATTCGTCAAAAATATTGAAAATTCTGTCTCGTCTTCCATCCCAACGCTCATTTACAATAACATTCCAGCTGTCAGCTCCTTAGACAAAGCTAATTTGCTTGCTGCTCACTTTGCAGCGAACTCCACCATACCAGATAGTGCTTTGTCTCCGCCTGTATTTAAGAGCGTCGTATTTTCCATGGGACAAGTCCATTTTCGCACTCGTACAGTTGCAGGAGTACTCCAAGGTCTTAACATACACAAATCCGCTGATCCAGATGGTATACCCCCCTAGTTCTGAAGAGGTGTTCTTCCACGCTGGCAAAACCTCTGCGTAAGCTTTTCTGTCTGTCCTACTCTTCTGGGCTCTTTCGGAGTAGATGGAAAACAGCATTTGTCCAGCCCGTCTCTAAAAAAGGCGAATCTTCCTCCCCGTCCTATTACCAACCCATTACACTAACGTCCCTTCTTTCCAAGGTCATGGAAACGCTGATAAATCGTCAGCTTATGAAATATCTTGATTCACGAAAACTCCTCAATGACCGGCAGTAAGGTTTCCGTAGCAACAGGTCCGCTGGTGATTTGATGGAATATCTCACCGAGAAGGGGAACCAATCTCTACATCACTTCGGCGAAACAAATATGGTTGCGCTCGATATTTCTAAGGCATTTGACAGAGTTTGGCATCAGGCTCTTTTGTCGAAAATGCGTGCATATGGCATCGATGAGTCCTTTCTTCAATGGATTAGAAATTACCTTTCGGGCCGTTTAATACAGGTTGTCTCGGACGGCTTCAAGTCTGCAATTCACCATATAAATGCTGGTGTTCCCCAGGGCTCCGTTTTGTCTCCGACTCTCTTCCTCATTTTTATAAATGACCTCTTGTCTGCAACTTCTAATCCAATCCATTCCTTCGCTGATGACAGTACCCTCCGTTTTTTATATTCGTTCCCTAACTCAGGTCCCTGCTCTTCGGCCGTAGAAGAGGAATGACAACGTATGTTTAACATATTAAATTCCGACCTGGACAGCATTACCAAATGGCGTTCAATCAATAGAGTGGAATTTAATGCATCCAAAACTCAATGCTGTCTTCTGTCTCTCAATCGAAACCAAGACCCTCAACCATTATCCATGAATGGTACTTGCATCGCTGAATCCGAAAGACTTGCCATTCTCGGTATGTGCATCAATAACCGCCTTCGATGGAACGATCACATATTCGAAGTCGCCAAAAATGCTGCAAAATGTCAAGGATTCCTTAAGCGGTGCAAAAAATATTTTACCCCGTCTGACCTGGACTCCATCTATAAGGCATTCATCCGCCCAAAGCTGGAATATAACGCCCACATCTGGTCTGGTGCACCCAAGACCGTTCTGCACATTCTAGATAGGGTACAGAATCGCGCGTTAAAACTGATAGGTGATAGAGACATCGTGAGCTCCATAGTCTCACTTGAACATCGTAGAAATGTCCCGTGTCTTTCTCTTTTTTATCGCTTTTTTTTTTAAGAAATGCTCCAGCGAAATAGCCTACTGCATTCCTCCCCTTCAAAACTTCACCCGTAATACGCGTCACGCTTCGAATGTACATCAGTTCACCCTCTAGCCCATATTCGGACGTACTGTCAAATATAGGGATTCGTTTATAAGCCGAACAACACGTTTATGGAACGAATTACCAGCCTTTGTATTTCCTAATCATTACAACCTTCAAACATTTAAAGCCAACGCAAACCGGCATCTCCTCTGTCTTCTTCCCCCCTCTTCCTATCCGCCCGTGCTCTGAGAACCAGTATAAGGGTATTAGGATGAGCCCAAATTTTACGGTCGGAGCGACTGTAGTCAGCAGCAGGTCCGATGTTTTAATGCTCAAGTCTTGAAAAAGACGGAAGAGCAGTCAAAAGGTTCGGTGGATTTCTCCGACCTCTTCGTCGGCAGTGGGTTGCCTTATTAAAATCCGTGTAAGCATTGAGTGTGAATTTGAAGACCCAATACAAAACTTCTCTATATTCGGCACACATCTTCGCTCACCTCTCCATATATCACATAGCCGTTTCCCCTTGGTTCTATGTCACATATACTATACTTCAGCTTTCTCTCCTGCTCGCATGTACACACTGGCTCTCTCCCAACACATGTCGATGGCCATCGTCTCGTGGTTATGGGTCGGCGATCGAAAGAGATAAGAGCGACCGTGGCTGCGGGTATACTTTGTTATGGTTCGTGTGCGTGTCGTTCGGGTGGAGTCTTTGTTTGTGATGTAAATGGAGTGGTGTGATCTCGTTATTTATTCACAATGGGGTCGGTAGGTAGAACGACGGTCAGTGAGTTTCTGGTGCAGAATTCGGGTAATTGTGTGGATGTGCAGTGTTCGCGCGTCCAACGCCGGAATGATGATCGCGGGGACGGTTCAGATGAGGGGCGAAGTGTAACGCTTCGTTACATTCCCCCTCCACTTTCTCAGACGAGAACCTTCTCGTCGTAAAACATTCTTATTTCAATTAGGAATTCAAAAATTCTAACATCTACCTAAACCAAAATAACGGCTTATAATTAATTATATGAAAATTAATTATATTCTATGCAATAGGACTAAAATAATAATAATAAAAAAAAAAATTTAACGCTAATTATGATGACGGTGACTGCAGAACTTCAGGCGGTCGGGGCTGCGACCATCGTGATCGAATGTACTTTCGTGACGGTGGTGTCATTGGTGGCGACGGTGAGGGCAATAATTCAACTTTTGGCGGTGTGGCCATGGTTAACGATGAGCTTATTGATGGTGACGGCTCGTTCTCTGGTGTGGGCAATGGTATCAATAGTCCTGGTATAGTGCTTGAAAATGGTAGCAGGATTGTTTCCTCGTCTGGCGGTGTTGAATACGGTGACGGTATGGTTTCTTCGTCAGGCAGAGTTAATGTAACATTTCGCACTGACGGCAGCGGTATGACATCTGACGGTGGTGACAAGTTGTGGTTTCGCAACTCTGGCGGCACTGATGTCGACGGTAATGGCGGCTTTGGTATCGGTGATGACGGTGACGGCGATGGCGGCGGCAGTATGGCATCTGGTGGATGCGACCAGTTGGACTTTCGCAACTCTAACGGCACTGATGTCATCGTTGGTGGGGGCTCTTATTCTGACGGTGGCGTTGACGACAGTGGCAATTTCAGTACGGGAGGGAGTCGGTGCAGCCGCTTCATTGGCTTCCTTGATACGTCGCGCTCTGGCAGCGGTATCGACGGTGATGAAGAAAGTTTCATCCTGTTTCGAAGGCTCCCTCGGATATGCATATTGGCTTCCTACTGTGCAGACCAGTCTTATTGGCGTGGGTGCACTCGGTGTATGGTGGCATTGACAGTCTTTCGTCATTCTTCTATCCTCTCCACAATGGAAACAGAAAAGACGAACCGGTTGGCGGCATTCTCGTTGTCTGTGCCCATGTTGTTTGCACTTCCAGCAGTGCATATTACGGACGTAGAGGGTCCGGGTGGGTAGCGACTTGATGGTTACTAGTCTCGGAGGATGGTTGGGAATGGCTGGCGGTCTACCGGCTCTTTCGTCGCTCCTTACGTACTCGTATTCCTCTGCGAGATCCATCAGCTCCTCCACACTCTTAAAATCCCGAAGCTTAATGTACAGTCGGTAGTCGGGCCGGAGACTGTCGTATATTCAGTAAACATTTTCCGTGACCTCCATTCGGGGATGCTGCCGGAGGAGATATTGATAGGCATGGATATATTCCTTGGCCTTTTCTCTTGGGCTTTGTCTCTTCCTCATTATCTCGTCCTCTAGCTTGTGGACGAAGCGAGTCGGGAGGAAACGTCGTAGGAAAGCTTGGCGGAAGTGTTCCCATGAACTCAGAGCATGCCGGTTAATTCGGAGCCACTCCAGCGCAGTCCTTCGGAATATTTTTGGTAGGGTGCGTGGTATGTGGTCCAGCGGGATTTCATAGCATACAGTCAGCTCTTTCATGCGTTCAAGAAATTCTAGCGCTGAGCCGTTGCCTTCAAATCGGAGTTCCTACTTGTGGACGGTGTTCATTATCTTAGCGTCGTAGCTGAGCACCGGCCGGCTAAGTGTCCTCAACGGGCCTAGCCCCTGGCTGGTGGTGGTCGCATTTTTTGCGATAGCAAAGTCCGTTAAGCCATACTTTCGGGACGGTTGCTCGTTCGACCCAGTCGGTGCCATTTTGGGTACATGTACTCGGGTCTCCTCGTACTGTGGGCTAGGGTCTGGCTTGTCCTTGGTCATGCTGCTATCGATGTATTCTCGGTCTTCCACCAACGCTTCCCATTCTTGGCACAAGCTCTGGGTAGACTTCCGTGTCCGAGCCTCCTTCAAGTAGTGGCTTAGTCGTTTGCGGAGCTCAGCTAAGGTGGTGTCCAGCTGCCGCTCGCTCATGGCAGCAGTTATTTCGGCCTTGCTCAGTAAGTAGATCCAGCCAATATTCATCCCGGCATTCTGGTCGGCTACGGCGGGTCGTAGAGTGTCCATGTTGTCCTCTTGCTGGTTCGTTTGTTATTGTTTCGGTGATGTACGCCAATTGTGAGGGTGTTTTCTCGAGGGCTGAGGTTTAGCTCGTCGGATCCAGGGTCAACCAAAGAACACTCGAAACTTTGGGAAAGAGGTATTATTGGGTTTTATTTATTGCTGATAAAGCTTAGTCTAGCCTTAACAATGTCAGAAATGCTTAACAATATTGGGATACCTAAGGTGGCTTCGGTTTGCACTGTCCTTAACAATCTTAGGATACTTAACAATAGTGAGCTACCTACGTAGGCCTTAGACTCTCAACACTAGGACTTAACTATAAGATAGCGACGGCTTTTCAGGGCGTCAGCTATGTCAGCGATAGCTTTTTAGGGCGTCAGCTCTAGTAGCGACAGCTTTTTAGGGCGTCAGCTATGGCAGCGGCTGCTGAAGGCACTACTTGGCAGCACAGGGCTGGTACTTTGACCAAGTAATCCAGATGATCTTGGTCGGGACGAACAAGTTTAAGAGGGGGGCAGTGTAGCATGGACTCACTGCATGGTTTGTGTACCAAACTAAAACACTGTTTTCCAAACTGTAAGCAACGCCAAACCTGCCAGCAGTAAATATTCCCACCAAACCGGTTGTGCCAATAATGTTCCACGATTGTTCCAATTGTTACACGATCATCAATTCATCCCGAGCGACATCTAGCATCTTCTAGAACTTCTTGTATTTTGTACAATATAAATACACATACCACAACCACCGTCGGTACAGTTGTTAATAAGGTGAATACAGCGATTGAAAGAGAGACTCGACCAAGTGGTGAAAATAAGCGACATTGTGATTGAAAGCAAATCTGTAGAGGCAGTTCAATTTGAAATAAATAAAGAATAAAGTGATTTGAGATTGTGTTATAGCATGTCCCCACCAAAACTAAATACGAGATTTAGCGAAAAAAGTTTTGGATTTACGTGAGGTGTCCCCACCGGCGCTGCAAAGGAAGACGATAGCTGCTCGTGAGCTCTACGAGCAAAGGAGACGGGAAGAACATCGGCTTCTCCAAAAGAAGAAGAAAGAGCATGAGAAGCGCGCGTTTGAGAATATCGAGAGCTTGTACTCCAGGAACAATGTACGGAAGTTTTACCAAAAGGTAAAAAGAACGTGTCAGAGAAGCAATACCCGTACAGAAACCTGTAGAGATGGAAATGGAAACCTCGTAGTAGAATCACAGTCGGTGCTGAGAATATGGAAAGACTACTTCTGCAGACTGTATAACGGCAACGAAGACCAACATCCCGCTGTCAGGCACAATGAACCATTCAACATAGACGATGATAATCAAAATTTCCGTCCACCTGACCAAAACGAAGTGAGGATAGCAATATCCAAGCTAAAGTCGAACAAGGCTGCTGGACCTGACGGCTTACCGGCCGAACTTTTCAAGGCAGCTTGGGATGAATTGGTAGAGTGCATACACCAACTTATTTCTAAGATTTGGTCAGACGAGTGTATACCTGATGAATGGAAACTCAGCATCGTTTGCCCGATTCACAAGAAAGGAGACCCCCTCAACTGCGCCAATTATAGAGGCATCAGTCTCCTCAACATCGCATACAAGATCTTTTCTGCGATATTGTGTGAACGCCTGAAACCTTTTATCAACAGCCTGATTGGACCCTATCAGTGCGGTTTCAGGCCAAGAAAGTCCACCATCAATCAAATCTTCACACTTCGGCAGATCCTGGAGAAAACCAAAGAATTCCAAATCGATACTCACCACCTCTTTATCGATTTCATGGCCGCCTATGACAGCATCTATAGAGAAGAGCTTTATAGAGCCATGTCTAGTTTTGACATCCCTGCCAAAGTTGTCCGTCTGTGCAGGCTGACGATGGAGAACGCTCGCTGCTCCATCATGGTCGGTAATGAACTCACCGAGACCTTTGATGTCAAAAAAGGCTTTAGACAAGGTGATGCGCTGTCATGTGACTTCTTTAATATTGTACTTGAACGGATTGTGCGGAACTCACAAGCCAACACCGGAGGCACAATCTATTACAAGTCTGTACAACTGCTTGCATACGCCGACGATATAGACATTATCGGAAGAACTCAGCGGGCTGTCACCGGTGCGTTTGCAAGCATTGGGGCGGAAGCGGCCAAAATGGGTTTGGCGATAAACGAGGGCAAAACCAAGTATATGCTGTCAACAAGAAGGGAAAGCCAACACCGACGAATTGGACAAAACGTCACAGTGGGCAGCTCTAACTTCGAGGTAGTAAGGGACTTTGTCTACCTTGGCTCTGCTATAAATTCTACAAACAACATCAGCGTAGAAATCAAGCGAAGAATAACTCTTACCAATCGCTATTTTTTTGGGCTTATAAGGCAATTCAACAGTAAAGCCCTATCTCGAACAACTAAGGAAACTCTATATAAGACCTTGACCATCCCAGTCCTGCTTTACGGCGCTGAAACATGGACTTTATTAAAAGAGGATGAAGATATCCTTGGTCGCTTCGAGAGAAAAATTCTTCGTAAGATTTTCGGTCCCGATTGCGTTGACGGGTTTTGGAGGAGAAGATTCAATCACAAACTATACGAGCTGTACAGCGACATCGACCTAGTCAAAAGACTGCGTATTGGACGTCTGAGATGGCTAGGACATGTAGAACGAATGGACACCAACGCTCCGGCCCGCAAATCTTCGAATCTAATCCCGAGGGACGACGCAGAAGAGGGAATCATCGCCGTAGGTGGCGCGCACAAGTTCAAGGGGACCTCGACCAACTTGGAGTGCGCAACTGAAGGCAATTAGCTAAAGACCGAGCTAAATGGAGAGGCTTGTTGGTTGAGGCCCAGGTTCACCCCGAACTGTAGCGCCACCTAAGTAAGTAAGTAAGTAAGTAAGTCCCCACCGGAATTTAGGATTTATATTGACGTTTGTACCATGCTTTGCGGCTTTTCACCTGTTTTGATTGTTCCATTGTCTGCAAGCAAAGCAAATGATTTGTATTATGTACAAAAATTTAAAAATACTTACCAAAAAAATAATCCAAATCGCTCAATATTTTATTTTATTTATTTGAAGTTTGAAACTTTCCGACAGACTTCAAATTTTTCTTCGACAGCACACGAAAATGGCATGTGCTTACATAAAAAGGAATTGTTTGATTTGTGTCGCGTGAGGACGGGATTTATAGACGGGATTTATAGACGTCAAATCGTATGGGAAATCCTCGGGATTTAGTGAAGATTTAGGTGGATTTAGCTAAATTCTTGCTAAATCCCATATTTAGTTTTGGTGGGAACATGCTTTTAAAGTAAAGTTGGTGATCTTAAATACTATAAAAGCAAAGTCGATTTTCCTTGCGAACACCGTTTCTCGAAAACTACTAGACGAATGTACTTGTTATTTTGCACAATTATTCCTTATTTTACCTAGATGCGAGATACGAAGGGATTTTTCGAAATTCAAGTTCTAAGTGGCATAGAGGGGGTTGAGATCGAATTTTCTATCTGTAAATGTTGATTCCATAGCCGTAGCTCAGTACTGGGTCTCCGGATTAAGAAAATAAAAAATAGGTGAATTTCGTAAATTTTCCGCTGATTCATTTAAGGTATAAAACAACCTTCTGCGTTGTCCTGAAGTTGAGCAATGCTAAAAACAATTAATTAAATCATAGCCCACAACTTTCCTTCAGTGGACACCACGGCCAGCAGTCATGCAGCAGTGGCTATCGTTGCAATAGTATGTGTTTGTGAGTATATGGGCGCGCTACCCCATGATTATGCGTTGATCTTTAGTGTGCGATCTCTTCTAGAATTAAAATTAAAAAAAAAAAAAAAAAAACATTATCAGTGCCAAATCTAAGATATTGTAAATTTCATTAATTAAGATATCCATGTGCTGTCAAAACTTCATGCAATTAAGAGATTTGGGAATAGGTAGTCGTAGGTACCTACGAGTATGTACATGCGTATGCATGTGTAGACATAGAACTATTGCAATACTTTTCCATTTTGTTAGATGAGATGTTTTTGATCGTTGGATTTGTCCATATTTTAGAATGTTTTAATTGATTTAAAATAAATTATTAACAGGGTGGCGTAGGCAGTTGTTGCAGCTACCCTGGGGAGAAAAATAAAATAAATTATAATCAAACGAGATTTGTTTTAATAGAACTTAGCCTACGATACACTGGAAACGAGCATATACATCCGTCCGTCCATATGTTGTCCTCCATCCACCCTTAGCACTGGAAACCGGCTCCGAGAAATGCAAAGAAAAATATGTAAACAAAAAGGAAAATTACAAATATGCACGTAGTACTTACTTTTAACTTGCTGGTTCTGCTGCTGATGTGAAAGCAGGAGTAGTAGTTGCGAGGAATCTATGCTAGGCTGTAAAAGAAAAAGAAAATACTATAATTTAGGAAATAAAATAACTAAAAAGTTTTTCATACTTACATCTGCAACTTGCCGCCTGTATCCATTTTGACATTTGTTTTGTTCACATTCCTCCTGTTTCGCCTTGGCCATACCATCGTTCAATTAAATGTACTACAGCCTTACGCTAACATTACGTTACAGTACATTAAGGCCCATTACACAAGAATTCAGATGGAGAGGCCGTTATGGATTGAAATTCCTCTAGCTGAGAGAGATCCAAACGGCCAGTGGAATAATCCGTAGGCTAGAGGGATTTTTGGAAGAGATGTGGAACTGGACAAAGTCAGTGCACGCCAATAGAGAGACAAAAGTCAGTGGAGACACACGTCTTAGCAGTTTTTTTTTTAAAGACCCTCTAATGGGCAGTGACAAAAAAAAAACAACAAAGAGTACATAAAGTGCGTGTTTTTAAAAACGTATATTTTTATCTCCGAAGTTAGTATTTACGGTCGAGAGAAGAATTAGAGAGTGATTCATTTTTTTTTTGGGGTAAGTGCTAGTTATAAGTTGGAATATAAAGAAAGGCAGTGCAATAAAACGAAAAATTTTAATTTAAAAAAATATAGGCGAAAATAGGAACATAATTGGCGGTCACATACACCCATAATATAAAATAGGGTAAATCCCTCAACCAAAGTGGCCGCCAATATTTTTATCGTATCCCTAAGGAATTTGGTCCCCAATATAAACACAAAAAAACCATATCGAAAAGCTCTAACTGGAGCGAACAATTTTGAAGTTTGGATTTTGTGTCGTCAAATCAACGGGAGCATAGATTCTCCGGGTCCGTATCTGGCCCGTAAGAACATCCGTTACGAGCGGAAATAAAGTAGCTCACCGTGCGCTAGCGGTCAAACCGAACCAACGTCATCGTTTCGTGTATATTTTTTTTTTATATTTTTTGGCGTGACATATTTTTTTCTTTTTTTTTGTTCTTTAAAGTTTAAATTTGCTTTTCCTCATTTTTTTTAGTTTTGGTTAATTCTTTTCCTTTTTTTGATTATTTTGTTTTTTTTTTGTTCTGTGAAAATTCCGTTTCCCTTTGTTCGCGTTTTATAGTGTGTGTGCCCTATTTCATGGCACAAAAACAGCGACCTAATTAGAGCTCTAGCTAGGTAGGGTTCTGAATCGCAGTAGGAGGCGTAACCAGGGATGAATTGGGTTACGAATGAGGGAAACCGAGTTTAGGGTAAATGTCCGTGGTTCCTGTTTTTCTTTTAGTTTTCGATTATAATGATTTTTTTTATTATTTGTCTTTTTAAGTTATATTTTTTTTTACATTCATTTTGCTTTTTATTATTTTTTTTTTTTTTGTTTATTTATTTAATTTATTTATCTATTTGTTAACTTAATTTAAATTATTTTTATCATCCTTCTTTTGTTATCGTAAATTTTTAATATTTTTAATTTATTTTGCCTTTAATTGTTTTTTTTTTGTTTATTTATTTAATTTATTTGTTTAATTGTTAATTTAATTTAAATTATTATTTTTATATAAGATTGTAGTTCTATAAAAGTTAAAGAACGAATATGTGTGTTATAAGCCTTCAGCATTCAGTTTAAATAAAAGATGTTTGTGAGTCGCGCCACATAAGTGGAAACTTAAGTGTTTTAATTCACGAAAATAAAATCATGGCTTGGTAAACAAGATTTCAGCGGGGTGCGGTAGGGTTGGTTAAAACCCTTTCGGCGAAAACGGCTTGAGCGACAGCAGCAGCAATTTTGGGAAGTCCAAAAAATGGCCACCGGACTTCATGGTTGGGAGGGTAAAGGGCCAACGCTGCAACAACATCAGCAGCGCCCTCTGTGTGGTGGATGTCCGTCCGTTAAAAAAAAAAAATGTAAGTAATTTTGGCATGTTATATGTGTTTGTAGTAGGTTTAGTCGATCTGCGTGAGCAAGAACCGCCCCACTTCCGGCGAGCAAAGCTGAGCAACGCAAGCATGCCACGTTTCTCGCAGTCGACTCTCCTTTCCTTTTCCGTCCCATCCCATCCTTAAGTCCTGTCCACATCCTCGCTTCCTTTCATTTTCAAATCCTAACTCCCAAAACCCTCCTCTGACCTATTACACAGTATATTTATTGCAAATTGAATACTCATACTTTAAGTCTATTTTCCTATCTTTTAGAAGGTATTTTTCGAAAAATACTTCAGGTAATTAAATCTAATAAACCATTTCACTGAAACGTGACTGCATATTTGTAAATAAAATATTCTGGCAGACTGTCCACCAGTCAGAGGAAGAAAGTTTAATGTCGTGAAAGGAGTCAAAATCAAAGACGGTACACTGTTTTCTTATGAGCGATGGAGATGGGGCGAGCACTTTTCAGAACTTCTCAATTCCGAACAAGCCATGTCATCGGGAAGATGACAGACCTATTCTAGAGACTTTGGCGATCAAATTGCTAAAAGTTTAAAATCTACCGATGTGGAAGAAATCCGGTCAGAAATGTTAAAGGCTTTTGGTAAATAGTGAGTGCATTGGCTCTCACGTGTCATTAAAGTGACCTGGGAATGGGGTGAAACACCTGGTGATTGGCAAATGGGAGTGATTGACCCTCTTTGTAAACAAGGGGACGCGATTGCGCCAACTACAGGGGTATATATTTGGCGGTCCTAGGAGAATATGGCGTATCCCTGGAAAAGTCTTTGCTAAGGTGTTAGAGACACCTGCCAGAGCTTTGGTTGAGGATAGTTTAGGAGATAAGCAATGCATTTTTCGTCCTGGTAGAAGCAGGGCCAACCAGTTATTCACTTTAAGAATGATTCTTGGGAAGGCCTGAGAGTATGCTGAAACTGTATATACCTGTTTTGTGTATTTGACGAAAGCATGTGCTAGGGTTACTCGAGGCAAACTCTGCAGTGTTCTGCAAGAGTGTAGGATTGATCGTTCCCTATTAAGGGCGGTTCAGTATTTATATACAAGCTATAAAAGCTGTGTTCATGTAAGTGGCGGTAAATCAAAACCCTTCACTGTGGGGGTTGGACTCTGCCAAGGGTGGCTTTTGTCACCTCGCCCCTTCATTGTATATATGGACTGGATGCTGCAGCGCAGCAGTGGCAGAGAATGTTGCAAAGTGGGGGAATTAAGGATTAGTCAACATGTCTTTGCGGATGATAAGTCATCCTTGGGTCCTCTTAAACCGAACTTCAGCGCGCAGTCGAAAGGTTTGTAGCCGTTTGTGATAATGCTGGAATGAAAGTAAACGTGAACAAATCGGAAGTATTGGTTGTTTCCAGATCGCCTATTCAGTACACTCTGCATGTTTGTAGAGTCCCATTGAAGCAGGTGGATAAGTTAAAGTATCTCGGGGTCTTATTTGCGAGCGATGGAAAGAGCAATGTCGAGTTATTCTGTAGAAATGATCGGGCTGGATCAATTTTGAGAGAACTTAGCCAATCTGTTATAAGGAATGCCGAACTTAGTGTTCAGCTAAATTATTGGTTTTTAACTCGATATATGTTCCAACTCTTACCTATAGTAAGATACAAGCTGCTGAACAAGGTTCGTTCGCGGTGTTGCTGGAATAACTCATAGGGATCGAGTGCGTAACAGCAGAGTATGGGAGGGAGGCGCTCAATGTTGACTAGCTACTTCTTCGAACGGAAGGATTTGTGTTGTGACGGTTTGATGACGTAATGCGTATCTTCACAAATTGGCTTCGAAGACGTGTCATGACTGCCGTGCAAACAAGTTAGCGACCCCTCGGTAGGCCTAGAAATAGATGGTAGAATCAAGTCTGACATCTCTTCTGGGGCCGTCTAGGAGGATCACGAGGATCACGAATGATGGAGAGTACACCTAATCATCCTACCCCCGCGACCCTCATAAAGGATTAGCGGGTGAACTATTTCAATGACAAAACGGTGAGTGCTTTATAGAAGTGTACTTGAAATCGCATATTTATAGACCCAGCGAAGCGGGTGCAACCAGCTAGTTACTAATAAATGAATAGTTGAAATACACAAAAGACAGTTTTATTTAAACGAACCCCAGCAAGAATAGGATCGTTCGTATATAATGTGTTGTTTACAAATAAGGGATGTTAACAGCTTAGATAGACTACTGCGTATCTTTGACTTATCTACGTCTCCAAGTAGATAGACAAGACAGCAGCAATATAGTCTAAAAATCAGAGTTCGTGTGTGTTGGCAACGTTCACAATCAAATACTGTGTACCTAGCAGTACACGTTGTCTGCATATGAAGGGTTAACTTCTCGAGTATGCCTTTCGTTGTTTGTATTGCTTACACTATTTTGTGGTGTTATTACCCAATCTGCACAACAGTATCGGGAATCCTCTAATAAAATCGATCATGGATGCGGCATCCAATCAGAATACATCTTAGACCATAGCACACTGTTCCGCAATACCCTTGCATCATGAATTTTTCCTGGCACTGGCATAGTATAAGCGCAAGTCCGGCCGGCATACAACTTTTACTTTATGTCCTGTATCCCCTTGTGGGTCCTAGGGCCTCTACTATGCCTACGCGCCATCGTGTACGGTTTCTGGCAATATGTCTGAGTTCTCCCCAACTTTTTCCCAACCGCCGTGTCTCCTTCTTGACTGTTCTGTGCTATGTTCTCTTCGGACCGGCAGGTCTTCTGCCATCCTAAGTTAAAGGGTTCCATTGCATAGCATAGTTCGGTATGGAACTGTAACCCTTTCGAAAAGTGTAACCAATCCACTGCCACTTCCACCGTTGAATGGTTGTGCCTATTGGTTCCTGACCCGTTCTCTCATAAAGGTGTTCGTTAGAGATACGATTGGGCCAGAAAATCTTTAAGATATTGCGCAGGCACCTATTAACGAGCGTTTGCAGTTACCTGGTGATAGTAGTGATCATTCTCCACGTGCAGCATCTATGTAACACGACGGATATAACATTGGAGCAGAAGAGTCTTAGCTTGGTGGTCAAACTGATTGCATTACTTCGCCATATTTTGGACAACATCCCGAACGCGGACTTTGCTTTGGTGATCCTGTTAGCTATATACCGTTCGGTTCCATCATCGGTCGAGACAATACTCCCAAGATACTGGAAATCATCTACTCTCTCTACCGGTTATCCAGCAATACATATTTGAGCCAATAAGTTTTTTTGAAGGCTGATAATTTTAGTTTTTACCGTATTAATTTTCAGCCCGACGACACCTGCCTCTTATATGCATCTGTTGTCATTTGGTGGAGGTCAAGATGTTTCAGTTGAGATGTAAGAGTCCATCGAATACCTCCGAACATTCCCTTTTTCCACTCGTTATGAAAGCTTTCGGCTTCCCAAGTTCGATGTTGTTTGCGCTGCTCGTAAGAGCTCGTAAGAGCTCTTTCTACCGTCAAGTCCGGCCGCCTTGTTGATTTTGAGTGCCTTGATCGCGGTAGTGATCATCATTACTGGGAGTCGTGGTGCGTATTCGGCCATTTTTCACCTCAGGCAACTCAGTCTGATTTGGGAGCATATCGCTAGCGAATACGCGGCTCAAAATCGTAGCAAAATTCTCGTTCCACCTCTTGAGCGAAATAAGCAAGAAGCAGTCTAGGCTTTTCACTGGGTGTTGGCTGGAGCTGCGACCATCTGTCAGCCCTTTGGTGAATAGACTTTGTTGGATAGCATTGACAACCCTTTTAATGACACGACAAACCGTTAACTTTGAAACCCCATGCATATCAGCTACGATGATATTGTGAATCATTACCTAGCCAATGCAAGACTTAGTTTCGTGTCATAGTGATGGTCCAATGTTTCTTAGCAATTCCTCGGAAGCAGAGAAGTTAATTCTAACTTCGACATCAAATGTATGATATGTTATGATACGAGTATCAAAATTGATACGCTTTTTAAAATTTCGCGGTTCTCGTGTCCGATTGTCTTCGTAGTCACTATCATCATTGCTTGAAATTATTTTATTTTAAACACGCGTTGTCTAACCACTAAATTCTAACCGCGAATAAGTCAAATTTTCCAGGTATTTGATTTTATTAGTCTCTTTACTCTTGTTAGAAATTCACTTGTAGTTGCAACTCCGTCACTAATAATTTTTTGCGCAAATACTTTTATGAAACAGAAACGTTCGCAGCAGTTGTAAATTCACTTGCAGTTACAAATTTGACATACTTGTAGTTATTGCTGAATTGGCAATCTTTACACGTAATATTTCATAGATTGCAAGATAGTAAGCTATGAAATGCCCACCCTAAATTTTATGGCATACTATCTTTCTTTCTATGAAAAGTGACAGATGGCAAGCTATGAAATATTGCTTGTGGAGACACAGCCTTATGAAACAAAAATTTGTACATAATTTTAAAGTTACAAGTGAATTCACATATAATTATTAATGTTGCAGTTTTTTTTTTTGACGTAGTTAAGGACTTTGTGTACCTAGGCTCTATAGTGAGCTCCGCAAATGACATCAGTGGGGAGATCAAGCGAAGAATTACTCTTGCTAATCGTTGTTTCTATGGGCTAAGAGGGTAATTGAGTAAAAAAGTCCTATTTCGTACTACTAAGGTAACTCTTTATAAGACACTAACCATCCCAGTCCTACTGTATGGCACAGAGGCATGGGCTTTGGCAAAACCGGATGAGGATGCTCTAGGTTATTTTGAGAGAAAAGTTCTTCGAGCGATCTTTGGTACCGTCTGCATAGACGGTGAGTGGAGGAGAAAGTACAATGCCGAATTATACGGCCTATATAAGGACATCGACTTAGACAGAAGAGTTCACATAGAGCGACTAAGATGGCTGGGTCATTTAGAGCGGGTGGAGCCCAACGTTCCCGCCAAAAAAGTCTTCGAATCCACCCTGGATGGACGGCGCAGTAGAGGACGACCTCATAGTAGGTGGCGGAAACAAGTGGAGGGGACCTCAACCAACTTGGCGTGCGCAACTGAAAGCAGCTGGCTCGTAACCATGCTAGCTGGAGAGGTTTGTTGGTTGAGGTCTGTAGCGCCACCTAAGTAAGTGGTAACTAATGCTTACTTATCTATAAAAACTGTGCTAATTCCGATCTTTTCGTAAATTGCTCTTATTAAGTTAAATTGGAACGCAATACTAGTTACACATGGAACGCATTAACAGCTTAACACCTCACCATTATTATTAACTGCTCGAATTGCATTCGGGCTTGGAGCGAACATGACAGATAAAGAGAAAAATTTAGAAGTAACGAGTAGCTGTTATTTCCTTTCTGTGCTTTGAATGTGCTCAAAGAATTTCTGACGGTACCAACGTACAAACTGCCAATGGATTCAGCTGATTACTAAATGAGTCGAAGAATTTTTGATTCCATTTCAAATAGTTAATAGACATAAAAAATGAATGCAAAGTATCTTGAAGAAAATGCTCTAACGTGTAATTTTCTTCCCAAACATTCCTTTTTACTTAATATGAATCTGTTGGTCTTCACCCGAGTTTAATTTGTTCACTTTAATTTGTTTTTAAAGACAGCTGGCTTGTCTTCTCTCGAAATGGCTCGCTTTTCATTTCCGTACTTTTGTTAAATTTTCCGCTCTCTGAGTTTCTATTCTCATTATGCCATATTTGACCGCTGACTGCTTTTTAGCTCGGAGGGTACGCGAACGGAGCTAATATCTTTGGCAAAAAGTAATCTAAGCCTACTTATTTAGGTGACGCTGCAGTTCGGGGTGAACCTGGGCCTCAGCCAACAAGCCTCTCCATTTAGCTCGGTCCTTAGCTTATTCCCGCCAGTTGCGCACTCCAAGTTGGTCGAGCTCCCCTTGAACTTGTGCGCGCCACCTACGGCGAAGAGGTCCTTTACTGCGTCGTCCCTCCGGGTTAGATTCGAAGACTTTGCATGCCGGAGCGTTGGTGTCCATTCGCTTTATATGTCCTAGCCATCTCAGACGTCCGATACGCAGTTTTTTGACTAGGTCGATGTCGCTTTACAGCTCGTATAGTTCGTGATTGAATCTTCTCCTCCAAAACCCGTCAACGCAAACGGGACCAAATATATATTTTTCTCTCGAACGACCAAGGATATCTTCATCCTCTTTTAATAAAGTCCATGTTTCAGCGCCATAAGGCAGGACAGGGATGCTACAGAGTCTCCTTAGTTGTTCGTGATAGGGCTTTACTGCTGAATTGCCTTATAAGCCCAAAAAAACAGCGATTGGCAAGAGTTATTCTTCGCTTGATTTCTGCGCTGACCTTTTTTATCGAGTTTATATCAGAGCCAAGGTAGACAAAGTCTCTTACTAGCTCGAAGCTATAGCTGCACGCTGTGACGTCCTGTTCAATTCGTCGGTGTTGGTTGTGTAAGAGAAATAGGAAATTGATTCTAAAATGTATGCCTGGCAATACTCATTTTAAGTAAAAGATAAGGTTGGCAACATCCTTTGGTAACAAATTCATTCAAACGTTTCCTATACTTGTAGTCCTGTGGTGTAAGAGGGAGATGTAGTCCGTAGTTTGTTCAGTTTCATAGAAACCTTCAAAGTGTATATATAGTAATTGTGTTCGGGCAGAAAAACGAAAAGAAAATAATAATAATGTGAGTAAGATCACTGAGTTACCTGGGGTATCGGTTTTAGAGTAGTATATGTTTAATGGTTAAAGTATTTAGAAAATAGAAAATAGTAGTTGAATTTATATAAGTACTTTGTAGAAGTCATGGATTTTGTGCGTGGAAAGAAAAGGCATGTGCTGCGAGTTGTTTTCTCTTTCCTCCTTGTGTGCGAGAGGAGTGTGGTTAGTGCTACCGGTTCCCCTGCGAACAATTTGTTCAACGGCGTGTGTGGTGGGCTAAAACCGGTTCTTCTCGTACACGGGCAAGTGTGGGTGTAGAATCAGCTGCTCTGATTCCCCTCAATTCCCATAGATTGTGATATGGCTGTGTGTTGGTTGGGTGGCCAGTTCCCCTGAGCATATGAAATGTGATGGTGTGTGGGGCGCCTTCCTGGTTCCGCTATATCGCAATCTCTAAAGGTACTTTACGCACATTTGTTTTGGGTTGTTGTATTTTAGGAGTGTGTGTGTGGGAAGAAGAGGCGTGTGTTGCGGGTTATTTTCGCTGTCCTGCTTGTGTGCGAGATGCGTGTTGTTAGTGCTGCCGGTTCCCCTACGAACAGTTTGTTCAATGGCATGTGATCTAGACTAACTGGTTTCTCTCTCCCATGGATTGTGATATTGCCGTGTGTTGGTTGAGTGGCCAGTTCCCCTGAGCATATGAAATGTGATGGCATGTGAGGCGCCTTCTTGTTTCATGTCTGGAACTACATGCTCCTTCCCCTTGCGATGAACGATTTCAAAATCAAATTGTTGGAGTCTCACTGCCCAACGAGCTAATCTACCTTGCGGGTCCTTGAGATTACTCAACCACACCAGGGAATAGTGATCCGTCACGACCGTAAACCGAACACCTTCGATATATGGTCGCAACTTCTCAACCGCCCATAGCACGGCCAAGCATTCCTTCTCTGTAGTGGAGTAATTTCGCTCACACCTATTGAGCGACCTACTTAAGTAGCAAAATACTTTCTCGACATCATCAAACTCCTGCGAAAGAACGGCACCGATTCCATAATCTGAGGCATCGGTTTGAACAACAAAAGGCCGATTGAAATCCGGGCAAGTCAAAATTGGTGCCGTCACCAAGCACTCTTTCGCCCTCCTAAAACTCTCCTGACATTCCTCTGACCAAACAAACTTCCTACTTTTCTTTAACAAATCTGTTAAAGGCCTAACTAAAAGAGCGAAATTCGGTACGAAGCGCCTGTACCATGAAACAGTCCCTATAAAACTCCTAACCTCTTTCACATTCTTCGGTGCTGGGATCCTAACCATACTTTCCACTTTTTCGGGGTCTACATGTAACCCATTCCTGTCGACAACCTATCCTAAAAACTTCAACGATGATCTGCAAAAATTGCACTTCTCTCGACTAACCTTCAACCCCGCCTCACACAAACGTTTGAAAACCTCTCCCAGTATTTCGAGGTGTTTTCGAAAAGAATTGGTGACGATAATAATATCGTCGAGATACACGAATACGTGTGGCTCAAGATCGGCACCAAGAACGCTGTCGATAAACCTTTGCCACGTTGCTGGCGCATTGTGTAAGCCAAACGGCATTCTCTTAAACTGAAAGAGGTCCCTGTTTGGAACTGTGAAGGCAGTGAGAGGACGCGATCCCTCTACCACTGGAATTTGCCAATATGCTGACTTTATATCCAGAGAGGATAAATACTTGGCGTCTCGAAGTTTGTCTAACGTTGTCGAAATGTAGGGTAGTGGATACGCATCCCTATCTGTAACTTTATTTAATTTCCTAGAGTCAACACAGAACCTATAAGAGCCATCCTTTTTCTTGATAAGAACTATCGGAGAAGCCCACGGGCTACTCGACTTCTCTATTACCCCCGCATCGAGCATCTCCTTTAGTTCTTTGTCAATATGTTCCTGCATTGCCGGTGATACCGGATAATATCTTTGCCTTATAGGTTCTGCTGACGTCCTAATCCTGTGCTCTACCAAGTTCGTGCAACCTAAACCCTCCGGCATCTTTTCAAAAACATCCGCTACCAATGTCTCCAACTCTCGAAGTTCGGGTCCGACCAAATCTGACTTCTCCGCGAGAGTGGATATCGGAGCCACTGTCTCTTGGCTCGAAAACCTCCACTGGTTTGATCTCAAATCCGGGACTACGCCCGCGAGTGCCCAAAAATCCGCACCCAAGATCATGACGTGTGGTAGCGAGGGAATGACTAAACATTCCAAAAGCACGGACCTATCTTGCACTACTATCGGTAGAGACACCACCCCTAAAACTTCTATCCCTGCACCGTCTGCTAATGCTACTGACTTAATACTCCCCTTAGCTAACTCTAAACCTAAATCCTTAAGGATCTCCCATCCGTCCTTACATATAATTGTGCGTGAAGCACCTGAATCCAATAAGCCTAACAACCTAATCCCATAAATGCTAACTCCTAAGTAAGGACGCCTATCGTCCCCATTTGCCTCCAAGGTGAAACCTAACTGAATTTTATTTGAAACCGACTGGTCGCCAGCAGGCGACCTACCTAATTCCGACGACGCTCCTGTCCTGCTGACCCAAGAGCGCGTGGGGCGTTTCCCGAACATCTTCTGCACTCTCTACGAGTAACACCTTCTGCCCCACAACCAAAACAACGCCTACGAGTGGAACAGGAATGCGCAAAGTGACCGCCTTCCCCACAATTGAAACAACGAAGGGTCCTACCTGGCTGCTCGTTCCTTCTAACGACCGCAACCGGTTGTTCCTGAACTACTGCCGTATGCTCCTGAACAGCAACATACGCCAGGTCAGGTTCTAACAGGTGCCTAGTACGACTACTAGGAGGAGTGGTAAACGATTCCACATTCGACCGCACAGCTTCCAACTTTCTACCCAACGCAACCAGATCATCGACCGATTTGGGCTCGGCTAGACCAAGTTGCGTCTGGTAAAAAGGCGCAAGGTTCCTCTGAAGGATAGACAGCTTCCGCTGTTCCGTCAGAGGTTCAGACAATCTCTTAATCAGATTGCGCATCGTAGCGACGTACACACCTATGGACTCATCTTTGCCCTGTGTACGCCGCCTGATCTCGTCCAATAAAAGATCGTCGTAGTTTGGGGGTAGAAACTCTAACTCGAAATTCTAAATTTTAACTCCCTAACCAAATCTGTCCAACTACCAACACTTTCCCTAACCGCCCTAAACCAAATGAGAGCCTTCCCTGTAAATAAATCGACAGCTGATCTAAAAAGTTGAGCCTCCGACACCCCTCTTGCTTGCCGGAGCTCTTCCACCCTTTCTAAGAAAGCGTTCACTGACGAGCCGCAGCGCTCACCAGTGAACTTCACGTCCCATTTTTCAATCCGCTCAGTAGTCCGTTCAACGATTTGCACGCTTCGTACTTCTAGGCTGGGCTCCGCCGGCGCACTCTTCTCCTTTAAAGTGGGCATAGGGGACGCCGGTTGAGGCACTGCCGTAGAAGTACTCGCCTTCAAGCTCTCAGGAACCTCGCCTTCCTCGCCTCCCATTTCAGTTAAATCCGCCATCAAGAGCAGTAACTGATTTTTCAATTCCATTTTCTCAACCTCTCCTTCTTTTCCGCCCGGCGGCGACCTATCCATCCTGCCTACCGCCCAATCGATTTTCGAGACTATCTTCAGGTAATCCGAAGACTTACGGTCTTTCGGCTTACCCTTCAGAAGCTCTTCAATTTCTCCTATCTTTGTCCTCACTGCCTTACTATCTTCTTCGTATGAGAATGGATACTTATCCCCTGTCAGGATTGAACCCTCACGCCCTAACGCACGCGCCGCCCTTAGCGACTTCCTCATACCATCGACCGTGGTTGTAGGAAGGCCCCTCACAGCCATCTCATAGGCGAGCTCCTCGTGACACAACCTGTTGACTTCCATTGTACCCGACTAATCAACTAACGCGAATTAAAATATTACGGCAAAACCCTGACTTATCAGAAACACGCAAACCGGGAAAAAGAATCGAACAAAATACGGTCTCACAGAAGCAGACTAAATCACTTGATTTTCAAGTAAGACCAAACTCAAAAGTAAAATCCCCAATCGAGTTGCACGAGAAGAAAAACGAAAGTAAAACACCCTATACTAAAAAAGCCACGTAGAGAAAAGTTATCCAAAACACGCAAACCAAAGGTAAAGAAAAATAAATCGCACAAAATACAGGTTTCACGAAAGCAAACAAATTCACTAAAATTCCAATATAGCACCACCGAAATCGAACTCAAAAGTAAAATCCACACCGAGAAACTTATTCGAACCAAACCGCCAAAACTTAGGACAACCAAAAAAAAATACAAGCCTAAATCAAACACCGCGGTCAGTATTGTGACCCAAAAATAAAATGCATCAACGAAAAAAAAGGTCCACAAAATTTTTAGTGACACACTGTATGTACCTACGCCCTTCCAATTCTTGATGACAACAAGGACACAAGGGGGAAACCGCAAAGTGCCCACAAAGTAACTACCGTAATAGATTGAAGCCCGCAAGTATGTATATGTATATGTATATGCACCCCAAAAAAAAAATATATGATGTGTTATATATATGACTGTTAAATAACCCAACAACAAATACCCAGAAAAAGAAATATTCCAGAAATAAAATAAATTGTGTAATTGTGCAATAATACGAATATATATGTATATATGTAAATCAAAAGAATGGGGAGAAGAAAAGAAAAGAAGAAAAAAAAACACCTACTTGTGAATCCACGTGGAGTACGTGGACTGGTATTTACCGTCGAGATTATCCCGCGCTGAAATTCCTTTTATTTTAGGGAGGCCCCAATATCCACTGCACAAATCCGATGCACTGCTAGGGATGAAAAAAAAAAAACAAAAGTAAAAAAGAACACAATAGAGAAAGAACACAACTTCCCTGACACTACACGCACTACCAATGGACAATTTTTATATATTTTTATTTTTTTTTTCTTTTATCCAAAGCCCCACGTTGGGCGCCAATTTGTTGCACTTTTAATTCGCGTACCAATTAAGCAAATTAGCCAACTTGCTAAACAAATTAAAGATAAACACGAGATACGAGGAAAAAAAAAACAAAACCGGCGATCTCTTCTGCAATCGGATACGCAATGACGAGACGTATGTATGTAAACGTCAATTGGGAGAAAAAGGAGACACGGCGAAGAAAAAAGTATAACAACACACAGCACGTTAATGCTGTCGCTCACCGGCTGCTCAGCTAGGGTGGTTCGATTTAAAAAAAATCTAGAGATGCGCGTAAAAAAAGGGTAAAAGAAAAATTAGTATAGTTGTACCGAAAAGGATTTCGGTACTACGGGCGCCACGAAATCTTTTCCGGAGGGAGATTTCGAAACCTATGGGGGGGTGTATGATGGGTGCTGAAAATATTTGTACACAAGAAATAAAAGAAAAACAAAAGCAATTTCGTACTACGTTATAATCACTCCTTCGGAGCGAGCGATTTATTGAAAGAAAAAAAAATAAAGGGAAGAAACAAAAGATTGGATTATAAAATTACTGGGATCAGAAAAAAACCTCAGGGAGGAAAAAAGATCCCAACGCAAAAAGAAAATTATCGCCGTAGGAGTGGCCCGTTACGGCAAGCCCCGAACAACTCAAACCGAAAAGAAGTTACGGGTCGCGAGTCCCGCTTTCACCGGGAAATTCAAACGGAACCGAATCCTACCGGGTTACGCAAAATTCCAAATATTTCCTAACCGAAACGCGCGCAAATTTTAACAGAGAAAAAAAAAACAATCTAAAATTAAACTCAAACTTATCTGTTTATCCTGCGTTCCTCCTTGTTCTAGGCTCTTCCTAATCGGTGCCCCGCTCTGGCTACCGACCTTCTTCCAGAAAAAAAAAAATTCCTCTTGTCCTCGTCCGTTCCTCCTGGTCACTTCCTTCACTTCCTTCACTCCTTGTTTTTAAATGTTCCTTTTCTCTTAATCACTTCACCAACTAGCACTATATCGAGTTCCACTCTTTGTTCGCTTTCCCAAAAAAATCCTCTCTCAGAAAACCTCTGCTAACTTTGATGGTCAACCAAGAAGTGGTCTCCCGCTGAATACTAGGCTCTTCCCCATCCGCTCTGTTTCTTTAAACAATTTGTGAAAATCGACATAGTGAAAGAAGATTAGCAATTAAAATTTACTACCGTGGGTTTCCTCCCACCAATACTAAAAGAAGGAAAGAAGTGACCTGACTAGCTACAGGACAGGCCCTAAAACGCCATTCTGCGCTCAACAAAATTATAATACTGGAAGAAAATAAAACAAGGAGTACGATTTTAATTACGCGATTAATCTAATCTACCCGGTAGAATTCCGCGCAGATTTGGGGACTAGGGACGAGCCCTTAACGTGCCACTCCACACAAGAAGTCGACGGTTAGGGTGGGCTCTCGGTCATTGATGGGTTCCATCCGAACCATCCGCTGTTCGTGGGCTGCCGCTTGTCTTGTTTTAATATGTTTGATGTGTTCATGTTGTCGATGTTGTTGTTGATGTTGTGTTACAATACGCATTGGGTGTTATGGTGTTGGTGTTGTATGTGTGTAGAATTGTTGATGATCTGGGCCCCTCGCCCTCTCCGATGATACGTGTTGTTGATTCATCCGTTGTTGGTGTTCAATGCGTTTTGGTCATGTTGGTGATGTGTAATGCGTACACGCTGTCTGGGACACCACGTCCCCTCCTCTCGCAGGTGTATCGCGGTTGTGATGTCTTGTATCTCGTGTTTAGTATGTTGTGCTCGTAATGTGACTATATTGTGACCTCCGTCTAGGTCGATGATTGTATTTGTGTATCTCGTGACCTCCGTCTAGGTCGATGATTGTATTTGTGTTGCATCTCGTACCGGTTTGTCTCTTTACGTGTGTGTGTGTGTGTGTGTGTGGGGGGGGGGGGAATTCGTCCGGGCGGTCCGCTCACTCTTTCCGGTGATCATACGCTGGTCACTCGCCTCCTACCCGCTAGAAGAACCGTCCGTTTCTTCGGGTCATCTGGAGATACCTAAATGGTTGTTCTTGCAAGATGCTGCGGAAATGGGCCTATGGCTGATGGACCCATGGCTGCCCTCCACTTTCCCAGAATGTTGCAGGAACAGGGTAAAAAAAGAGGGAGTAAAGGATGCACAGGGCGTTTCTTGTTGCGGTAAAAACTTACCGTAACACTGCCAGGGGGGCGCGGAGATCACCAATACAAGGCAAGTTGCCTGGATAAATGCTATTAGGAGGGTGGATCTAAAGGAATCCTCTTTGATGTATACCCGTACTTACTTACTTATGTCCTGTATCCCCTTGTGGGTCCTAGGGCCTCTACTACGCCTACGCGCCATCGTGTACGGTTTCTGGCAATGTGTCTGAGTTCTCCCCAACTTTTCCCTAACTGCCGTGCCTCCTTCTCGACTGTTCTGCGCCATGTTTTCCGCGGACCGCCAGGTCTTCTGCCATCCTGAGTTAGAGGGTTCCATTGCATAGCATGGTTCGCTATGGAGCTGTCACCCTTTCGGAACGTGTGACCAATCCACTGCCACTTCCGCCGTTGGATAGTTGTGCCTATTGGTTCCTGACCCGTTCTCTCGTAAAGGAGTTCGTTAGAGATACGATTGGGCCAGAAAATCCTTAAGATATTGCGCAGACACCTATTAACGAACGTTTGCAGCTTTCTGGTGATAGTAGTGGTCACTCTCCACGTGCTGCAACCATATAGCAGCACGGATTCAACGTTGGAGCGGAACAGTCTTATTTTGGTGCTCAAACTGATTGCATTGCTTCGCCATATTTTGGACAACATCCCGAACGCGGACTTTGCTTTGGCGATCCTGTTGGCTATATCCAGTTCGGTTCCACCATCGGTCGAGACAATACTCCCAAGATACTGGAAATCCTCTACTCTCTCTACCGGTTGTCCAGCAATGCATATTTGAGCCGATGAGTTAGTTCCAAGGCTGATGATTTTAGTTTTTGTCGTATTAATTTTCAGCCCGACGACACCTGCCTCCCTCTCCACATCTGCTGTCATTTGGTGGAGGTCCATAATTCTGTGGGAGAGTAAGCATACATCGTCTGCGTAGTCAAGATGCTTCAGTTGAGATGTAAGAGTCCATCGAATTCCTCCGTTTCCCGTCGACAAAGCTGCATGAAGCACATCGCTAATCACCAATAGGAATAATATTGGTGAAAGGATACAGCCTTGTCTTACCCCACTTTGGATCTCAAATTCCTCAGACAACCTTCCCCTGTGCAGAACGTGACATTTTGAGCCTTCATATGTAGCTTTGATAATAGCAATTAGTTTATCGGGAATACCACTCCTGCGTAAGGCACGCCAAATAAACGCCCTGTTGACACAATCGAACGCCTTCTCAAAATCGATGAACAGCAGGTGCAGTGGCGATCGATATTCAACACACTGTTCGATGATAATCCGCAGGGTGTTGATGTGGTCGGCACAGGAGGATCCAGAGCGGAAACCTGCTTGTTCGGCATCGAGTGTGTCTTCGAGATGTTGTTTGATTCGCTCAAGGATGATTTTAGCTATTATCTTAGCTACAGCAGGCAGCACGCAGATACCCCTCCAGTTTCCGCACTCCATTAAATTTCCTTTCTTAGGAAGCTTGACAATCATTCCCTTTTTCCACTCGTTAGGAAAACTCTCAGCTTCCCAAGTTCTCTCCATAAGTGGAAGCAGAAGCTCAGCCGATGTTGTGGGCACTGCTCGTAAGAGCTCTGCCGGAATACCGTCAAGTTCTACCGCCTTGTTGGTTTTGAGTGCCTTGATCGCGGTAATGATCTCATCTTTACTGGGAGTCGTGGTGCGTACTCGGGAGCTTCTCACCTCGGGCATCTCAGTCTAATTTGGGAGCATATCGCTAGCGAATACACGGTTCAAAACCGTAGCGAAATGCTCTTTCTATCTCTTGAGCTGGTCCTCATCCGAAATGAGCAAGGAGCCGTCTAAGCTTTTCACTGGGTCTTGGCTGGAGATGCGACCACCTGTCAGCTCGTTCGTGATTCTGTAGACGGTCCTGCTGTCGCACCTCCGTGCACCTTCTTCTGCTTCTGTAGCCAGCGCGTTGATGTATTTGCGCTTGTCACGTCGCACGCTACGCTGAACTTCTCTCATCTTCATGCGATATAGGGACTCTAGCTCGCTTCTCCCTGCTGCTTGGGTAGCTGCAACGCGAGCTTTCAGCTGTTTTCGTTCGTCAATCCGTCTCCAGGTATCCTCCGAAAGCCACGCCCTATGTCTTCCCTGCGATCGACCGACAATTCTTTCAGCACCAGATGTAAAAACATTTTTCACAGCACACCAATGGTCTTGGATGGTTGCGGGCATTGAGCTGCTGATTGCTTCCACACCTTGCGAAAAGTGCTCCCTTCATTGTTGGCGCACTGAGGGATCACTATCGATGATGAACCTGGGCATTCTTATGTTGTCGTGGGATCTTCGAACTGCAGCAGTGCGTAGTTGGAGAGTAGCTATCATAAGATGGTGATCACGTACTATCCCCACATCTGCCCCTCGCCTGTTTCGGACGTCCAGGAGACTACTTCTAGAGCGGCGGCTGATGGCAAAATGGTCAATTTGGTTGGAGGTTGCTTGCCTGTCGTTGGAAACCCAGCTGCCTTTGTGGCAGGTCTTGTGCTCAAACATGGTGCCACCTATCATAAGGCGGTTGGCATTGCAGAAATCCACAAACCTTTCGCCGTTGTCATTGCGATTGCCTAGACCATGTTTCCCGATTACATGCTTGAGCCCTTCGTTGTCGCTGCCTACCTTGGCATTCAAATCCCCCATCACTATGACAATGTCTCCATTTGGTGTTGTGTTGAAGACGGCGCTTAAGAGATTGTAGAAGCTCTCCTTTTCGTTCTCAGACGAACTATTCGTTCGGGCGTAACACTGTATGATGGTGACACGTCGTACTCTAGTCCGGAATCTGGCCGTCAAAATCCTATCACCATGAGGCTGCCAGGAAATCAGGCCCTTGCGTGCTGTTGTTGTTAGCAGTAGTCCGACTCCATATTCTCGCGGACTTCCGGATGGTCTTCCAGAATAGAGTAGTACAGTGTTACGCGTTGGAGACTGGTACTCGCCCGCTTCTAACCATCTTACTTCACTTACCCCCAAAATGTCCAGTTTATATCGCATAAGTTCCTTTTCCAGTTGGAGGAATCTGGCATTTTAAGGACCTTCTCTTCCCGAGTCGAGGAGCGTCTTTACATTCCAGAAACCTATCTTTGTCCGGGTACAATAGCCAAAAGTCGTCAACATGTGATCAGTCCTTATCCGAGGCATAGTGTCGGTTTCAGTAGCGAGCTGGTTTCAGTAACGCAGGTTGCTGACCCACGTTACCTAGCCTAGAATCAAGGCCCTAGACAACCCGCACTTACAATTTTGGCCTATACGTATAAGGGTTTATACGTATAGTTGCCCGGGGACCACCACTAGGAGGTAAAGTAAGCACTTCATCACGAACTTAATTGCTGCGCTACTGGCCCAAGCCAAGTTTTGAGCAGTCAGTAGTTTCCCGATCAATCGCAATGCAGGTCCCCAAATCCCAATATCTTAAGTAATGTGCTTATTTTTACAGGGCGTCCTGCACATCCTAAGGACAAACTGAATCCAGATTGGGTTCCTAACAA
The DNA here is from genome assembly GCA_945910035.1 of Brachypalpus laphriformis. Taxonomy (NCBI): domain Eukaryota; kingdom Metazoa; phylum Arthropoda; class Insecta; order Diptera; family Syrphidae; genus Brachypalpus; species Brachypalpus laphriformis. The sequence continues at coordinate 107,962,105 of OX246754.1, read as the reverse complement.
AAATATGGGATACAAAACAAGGACCATGAATACAACGAGGTATCAAAGGCTGAAGAATCGTGAGTTGCAAGTTGCAAATGTTTGCAACTCAAGTGATACAAGTATACCGACTACATCAGTCGAAGCTGTCTCAATAATTTCTGAGATAGATAAATTGAGACAAGAACTGGCGGAAAGAGACCTGCTTGTACTTAAATATAAAGAAGACTATGTAAAAATAGGCGTTTTGTTTTTATATCTTTTCTTTCTTTTTCCAATGGCTGGGGTTGAGTTCTAGCTCATTTTCCCTCTTGCTTCCCAATATAAAGCACAAATATCTTTATTGGTTTGATAGTCCTTTACATGTCATTAGGTGATCTTCGTCCATCGGTTGGTTCGAGTCGCAGAGACTGCACTCTGTTGTTCTCCTTATCTTGAGTCTGTAGAGACGATGAGCAAGGCAGACGTGTCCTGTATATAGCCTGAAGGATGCTACTGCCTGGTTTCTTGGCATTTGTTGATTTGTCTTCGCGAGTTCTGTTATGTGTTTCCATCTTTTTCCCATTGCTGCTGGTTGATGTTCTTCCTCGTCATTAATGTTGAAAACTTGCAGTATTTTTGCCCTAATCCTATGGAATGGTGCTTCGTTCCTTGTAGTTGCTGCTGTTTTTGTGGCTTTTTTTGCTAGATCATCTGCTGCTTCATTGCCGGTTATTCCGATGTGCGATGGTAATCTTGGGGTCTGCTTTACATACCAATTGGAGTTCCTCGCAGAGTGAGTGAATCTTATGAGTAAAGGATGGGTGGGTTTTCAGTCGGTTTGGGACGAGTAGTGCTTCCGAGATATGATCGTTTCGTGGCAGAGTTGATGTTTTTGTTTGTAGGATGCCGGTTCTTTTTTCAATTTCAGTGCTAATCTTGCTGTTCTTTTATTACAATCTCAGGGCGTTTGTGTTTGTAGTTTTTACTGCTCCTGTGACTATACGTAGGATTTTGTTTTGCGCCTTTTCCAGTTTGGTTAATGTTGAGGGCTTCGCTACCATACAGTATTAGTGGTTTGATATATACTGTAGTATCAAGTACATCGTCAGGTACTGCGACATCTATTGCCTGCTAGCAGTTAATATTTCCACCTGATGAGCTTACGTTCCACAATTGTTCCACACAATATCCCAATATTCCAGGACCATCAATTCACCCGGAGAAACATCTAGCAAGTTCTAGAACCCCTTGCAATTTCATATAAATACCCATACCACAACCATCGTGGACACAGTTGTTTATAAGTGCATACAGCGATTACAAGAGGAAGGTTAGACCAGTGGTGAAAATAAGCGACATTATTTGAAATAAATAAAGAATAAAGTGATTGAATATTGTGTTGAAGTAAAGTTGGTGTTTGATAATAAATAAACGATTAAAATACACAAAAGACGGTTTTATTTAAACGAACCCCAGCAAGAATATTACAATACGTTGTAAGTCCTGTCAAGTGTGTCAGCGGAACTACCCCATTTCACTTCAGTTACTACCCCATTTCACTTTCGTCGGGTAGCATTGAAAAATAATTTTTTGTTTGTTTTTGAATTTGATTTAATAGTTCGGCTTTTTGTCTTGTTTATTTTTGCTTTTATATTGGGATTTTCCGATTTGTTGTTATCCATTTTGCGTTACCCAGGGAACACCACGTGGAGGCGGATAACTTTGTTTGTTTTTATGTGAAATGTATGTATTTAATAAATCGCGTAACTTTGTCCTAGATGTTGAATTGTTATGAAAGAAAATTAAAACAGACAGATGGCACCATTGAGAGCTTGGGAAGCAGTTCCAGAAAGGGAAACATTCTGCCGATAGCTTCAAGGACGATGACACCAAAGTCACATATTTCACTGGCTTTCCGAATTTCATTGCTCTTAGTGCCCTTTTTGATTTTGTCGAAGAGGATTTGAGCGATGTTTGGTCGAGGTATGGTACTCATGAAACTGCGATTGGATTTACCATTCACTTATTTGTCATATAAGTATAGTGGTATGGCATTATCTACTGTACCAAAAGTTTTCCACGAGAACCTGATACCATTGAGCATAAAAATTGGTTTATTTATCCGCTGGCCTGATGCAATTGCCCTTGAAAGAAATACACCGGACTATTTTAAGGAAGTTCTTGGCTGTAGATTTACAGCTATCATAAATTGCTTCGAAATATTCATCGAAAATCCAGGTATAATTTAAAAGATATTTTCGTTGACATATGCTAACTCTTTATTTTCGTTCGTACTTACAGGTCCTGCCCTGGCACGCTCAGAGGTGTTTTCTTCGTATAAATATCGAAACACTCTGAAGTACTTTATAGCAATATCACCAGCTGGAGCTTTACTTTCGTCTCAAAAGGATATGGTGGCAGATGCAGTTATAAGACCATCGTTGAGAGTTGCGGATTTCTCGAGAATATCAAGTGTGGGGACATTATTCTATCCGACCGCGGAATACTCATCAATCAAGTTATTATGGAAAAAGGAGCTAAGCTCTTAATGCCTGCCTTTAGAAGTGGACAAGACCAAATGGATGTAGAAGACCTGGAACGGACACGAAAACTGGCAAGAGTACGTATACATGTTGAGCGTGTGATAGGTGTTTTAAGACAAAAGTATCTCATCTTGAGTAATCGGCAGCCAATTACTGCAATTTCCAAAAAACACGATGACATAATTTATTTCGATTGCATAGTAAAACTTTGCTGTGGCTTAGTCAATGTTTGCCCCTCAATTATAACCACCGACCAGTAAGAAATAAAAAAAATGGTTTTGTAAATGAATTCAATGTTTTATTTTGTTAACGGATATATGTATATATTTGACTAAAGCAAGGTAATAATTAATAAATACAAAAGTTGTATAAAAAAAGGAACTAAAATAAGTATTTCATTAAAACAAAGTAACAAAAGTTTGTACTAAAAAGGAACTAAAACAAGTATTTAATTAAAATAAAGTAACAATAAATACAAAAGTTTGTACTAAAAAGGAACTAAAACAAGTATTTCATTAAAATAAAGTAACAATAAATACAAAAGTTTGTACTAAAAAGGAACTAAAACAAGTATTTCATCAAAACAAAGTAACAATAAATAGAAAAGTTTGTATTAAAAAGAAACTAAAACAAGTATTTCATTAAAACAAAGTAACAATTATTAAATACAAAAGTCTGTATATCAAAAAATAACTAAACAAAGGACAATTCATGGCATGCAATAGGTTAACAGAATAGTAGCTCAAAAAAAAAAAGAAGGAACATTAGTATCACAGGCTACAATAAAGCCGTGCATGGCTTATTACAGGTATTAGAAAAATTACGAGCTAGAAGTTCATAAAAAACAATTTCGTTAAAATATCTATCAGTTATTTTTACTTTAATAATAATTTTAAATTTTGGCGAATATATACAAAAATAACAGAAAGGGGATTTTAGAATACCCCACTGCATCTGTACCTGCCAGTAATATTCGTGGTGCCTGTTTAAAACCCACTTTCCGTTATCTTTAAGAATGGGGCAGTTCGATTTTGAGATGAATGCTGAAGTATCACCATCTTTAAAACAAAACGGGCATTTTGCTTCAACTGGGAAGGATCCACAACACTCACATACCCACAATCCGTCGGGAGAACAAGCATAGTATGACTTTTTGCTATCAACAAATAGCTCACACTTTCTTATTTGCAGTTGCTTGTGTCTACATTTCTCTACCGACAAAATGTAGTCTATCGCATCTGCCTCATGCCGACAGCCGTATCTAATCGCTGATGTCGAAACGGTTAGAGAATAACAAATTTGGTTCAGTAAACTCATTGATACTGAACTCAAATTTGTCCTGGATGCCTTTTTAAAAATGGACGCCGTAATCCTTCCCAATCGAAGTTTATGCCAATATCCGCATTTAGACTGTGCTCTAGTCAACCTTTCAATAATTTCGCAGCACTTAATGGACATCTCAAAATCGATTTGCATAGCTACAGTTTTTAAATGATAACTACTTAGATTACAATACTTAACTTTATAAAAATTAGACATATATACATAGACTAAGAAATCTACTCCTACATCACGATCCATACCTATTGTTGAAGTCACTTGTGTATCGATGGAAGTCGCACCGACTGCCTCAACTCCATTCTTTCGAAGGGTTTCAAAAAAATTATTCACTTCTTCCTTGGCTGGTGGTCTGGTTTCTTTTAATGGCTGACTTCTTCGTACGTTCTCCGTACTCCACTGAATATCAACAGATGCAACTTGCAGTTTATTTTTACAAGAGCGGACTCTCCAGTATGCAGCAACGTCTGTGACGGATACCTACATGTATATACATATATAAGAAATCTATCATTTACATATAGAAAATTAAGAAAACACTCACCATATTTGACTCCTGATGCTTTTTATTTGCAGCTTCAAAGGCAAATAATGTCGCTCCAACGTGTCTGCAGCATTCCCCAAATCCCGCCACGCAAGTGCAATGGGCCGCTTTTATGAATCCCTCGATATCCACTGCTACCCACACTTTCAAACACGGAGAGTTAAGTGACTGGGAATGAAATACCTGTGGGAATAACAATTTGAGGCATTACGCCTACCTGTATCTATCTGGTACTCCCTGCCCTTTACCTAGGCACAACTGGATTGTTAGCATGCTCGAGGAACGACATATAACCACCGAACTTAAGTGTTCAAAGCTCGAAGCATACGCCTCGAGGGGTACCCCTCAAGGCGGGGTAATTTCCCCACTGCTCTGGGTCATTGTTCTTCTACTACAACAACTAAGGTACTGTGGGGTCAGAGCTACAGCGTACGCGGATGACGTCGTGCTGCTTGCAACAGGTAAATTCCTGCCTACCCTTAGCGAACAACTTGACGGAGCCCTAAATATTCTTAGCATATGAGCCAGGAGCTGCGGTCCAAGGCTTAATCCCCAAAAAAACAAACTCGTACTTTTTACGAATGAGAGCAAAATATCGGAGTTTAGTACACCTTCTGTTGATGGTATCCCACTCAGATTGTCCGATAGCGCAAAATACCTGGGCCTTGTACTTGACAAAAAGCTCAATTGGAGATTAAATATAGAGGAAAGAATTAAGAAAGCAACAATAGCCTTTTACTGATGTAGTAGAATTTTTGGTAGAACCTGGGGACCCTCCCCCAAAAACATACTATGGATGTATACGGCTATAGTTACACCCATACTGGCTTACGGCAATCTAGAATGGTGGCCAGCTGTCAACAAATGCACCAACTTAAAGGCAATCACCAAAGTGCAAAGACTAGCGTGCATTGGCATCACCAGTGCAATGAGGACAACCCCAACCGCAGGACTCGAGGCTATCCTCAACCTGCTACCGCTAGACATCTTTACACGAACATCAGCAGCCATTAATGCTATGAGAATAAGTCAGTCAGCGAACTGGAAACCAAGCAGAACAGGTCACTCGATGATCCTACTCGATTACTTTGGCCTCATGCCCGTAACGGATTACATGACGCCATATTTAGACTTTACAAGGCCTTTCTCTACCGCCTACCCTAGCAGGGAAGATTGGAAAAGCGGTCATATACCTAATGCCGAATCTATAGCCATCTACACAGATGGTTCAAAAATGAGCACTGGTGTAGGATCAGGTATCTTAAGTTTCCCAATTTGAAACATTCTCCATCATGGCTGCGCCGTAACATCCAGTCCATACATACAATATAATGAAGAAGCGATGTGACAAAACGCACCTCTGGCGGAATCAAACTCCCACGGGGAAAGGTAGTAACTTTAAGTCGTTTACCACAAGGTATCGCTCTGTTGGGTCCCTGGACACGAGGGTATACCAGGCAATGAGAAAGCCGACGAGCTGGCGAGAACCGGCTCAGCAACCCAACAGAGCAAGTTGACCACCCTGTGTGTATCCCACCTTGCACACTCAAGCTCGCTGCAGAGAATAAAGCCATTAAAAAGGCGAACACAAGATGGAACTCCATGGAAACATGCGCCATCACTAGGAAGCTATGGCCATCTTTCGACAAAGCAAAGACCGAGAGAATCATCCGTAAAGATAGGAAATCCTTTTCCACCCTCGGGGGCATCATCACGGGGCACAACACTCTGCGGTACCACTTGAAGAAACTACGCCTACGGAGGAGGAACTCTGTAGAGGCTGTGGTGTCGAGGAAGTTTTTGAGGACATAACCCACTCCCTGTGCCACTGTCCGAGTCTTCAACACTCCAGGAAAAAGTTCCTTGGTAAATATTTCTTCCAGGATCTCGAGGAACTCTCCGGCGTTTCAACAGAAAAGATGTTGAGCTTCATCATATTGTAGCATTGACTACAAGATGGTTTGTGTACCAAAAACTAAAACACTATATCTCAAACTGTAGCAACGACATCTATTGCAAAACCTGTTAGCAGTAAATATTTCAACCTGATGTGCTTACGTTCCACAATTGTTCCACACAATATCCCAATATTCCAGGATCCTGGATTCATCCGGAGAAACATCTAGCATGTTCTAGAACCCCTTGCAATTTCATATAAATACCCATACCACAACCACCGTGGACACAGCTGTTTATAAGTGAATACAGCGATTACAAGAGGGACATTAGACCAGTGGTGAAAACAAGCGACATTGTGAAAATAAGTCTGTAGCGACCGTTTGTTTGATAATAAATAAACGATTAAAATACGCAGAAGACGGTTTTATTTAAACGAACCCTAGCAAGAATATTACATTGGTGTCAGAAAAGTGGAATAAAACAAATTTTGTGTATTGCTTATTGTGTAAGTGAAAAATAAAAATGGTTCGGAAATTGCTAGAAGATTTGTCAGTGCCGCAACTAAAGGAAGTACTGAGCTAGCGGGAGCAACCTACGACTGGTACGAAAAGAAAATTAATTATTAAGTTGCGGAAAATAATGACGGACGAGGGTACAGATCCTGAAACAGCTTTGTTTGACGTCGAAGAAGAACAAGTAAGTACGACGAGTGACATGTCGGCTCTAATGAAATTGCTTTCTGAAAAATTCGACGAGCAAAAGAATTCTCTAGAAGCTAAGATCGACGAACAAAAGACTTCTAAAAATGAAAAATTCGAGAAGCTAGGCAATTCTTTAGACGAGCAGAAGAAAAAGTTCGATGAACAAAAGAATTCTCTAGACGCCAAGCTCGATGAACAAAAGAATTCTCTAGAGCAACAGCTACTCGATCAAAGGAGTGTTCTCGAAAGCAAATTCGATGAACAAAATAAAAACTTGGAAACAAGATTTGGAACAATTGATGAGAAGATTGAAAACGAAGAGGCCAAAATTGAGACAGTTGAAACAGCCATTGAAGGAAGATTCGAGAATGTTGAAACAAGATTCGAGAATGTTGAAACAAAATTCGAGACTGTTGAAGGAAGATTCGAAAATTTGGCAAAGGAACTCGAACGCGTGAAGAAACAGAAAGTTCGGGAGTATTCAACCGACTGCCCGAGAAGGAAAGAGATGCAGCCTCCCGTCTTTGATGGACAGACATCATGGCCAATATATAAGAGGCAGTTCGAAGCTGCGGCAATGCCGAACTCCACCCAGACGCGGAAACTGTCCACATTGTGCGAATAGGCGACGCAACGAAGAACCACACAACAGAGACAACATCCATCCTGTTGGTCATGCTTCTCGAAACCAGGAGTCGGGAAACGCCTAAGAGTCAGCTTCGCGGGGCAGAAGTTGGCTAATCGAATCGACGCCCCCAAGACCACCATCCAGGTCTCCCAAACCAAACGATGCAACAAGAGTCTCACAGTGGAAGCATTCATCGGCAAAAACAAGTGCGTGGCTACTATCCATACCGGCGCCACGGCTTCCATTGTAAGAAGAGATCTCGTCCGGAAGTCTTGGCTGCACAACACCAGCTGCTACTGTCTTAGAACTGTGACAGGGGAAGCGGCGAAAGTATACGGAGAAGTTCGCCTCACGTTACAAATAGCAGGGTTGGCCTTTTCTCATGCGTTCCTGGTGGCCGACGTATGTGATGAATGCATCATCCGAGTGGACTTTATGAAAGAACATGACGTAATCATCGACATCGGGATGCAAGTTCTGCGCTACAGGAACGTAGAGATTCCAATGGTCTACGGGAACGAGAATGCAGCACATTTAAGGACAATACTCAGTAAGGACGAAGTCTTACCACCATCTTCCGAGACTATCATTTGGACAAAACTAGAGGGTGATCCTGGGAGCCACCGATTCTACCTATTGGAGCCAGATTTAGGAAGGAATTCCCCAAACTACATAGTGGGAAAAGTTTTAGTGGAGCCAAAGAACAGCCTGGTCCCAGTAAGGCTCATGAACTTAAAGAGCCACAGCGTCAAACTAAAACAAGGGGAGGTTATTTGTAAATGTGCTCCGATATGTTCAATTTCAACAATAACCGAAAAGGAATCTGCGGGGCCAGTTTCACCAGCCGGGTTGGCGGAAGTAAGGGACATGATTCTCAAGCATTGTGAACTGGATCAGGATCAGCGAGCCAGGGCAGAAAATCTAATCAGTGAGTACGCTGATATATTTGCCTCACAGGATGGAGAGTATGGCCGAACACATCTGGTGCAACATCGCATAGACACTGGAGATGCCTGACCAATTCGCCAGCCTGCCAGACGACTACCATTGGTAAAACAGACGGAGGTTGTGGATATGGTGTCAAAAATGGAGTAGGAAGGCCTCATCGAAAGTTCTAAAAGTCCGTGGGCCTCACCTGTTGTATTGGTCAAGAAGAAAGACGGTAGCACTCGATTCTGCGTAGACTATCGGAGACTTAGTGACGCCACCAAAAAGGATAGCAACCCTCTGCCACGGGTCGATGACACATTAGACACACTCTCAGGAGCTCGATGGTTTTCCACCCTTCATTTAAAGAGCGATTACTGGCAGGTACAAATCGATCCAAAGGACCGAAAGAAAACTGCGTTCACTGCAGGAAATGGGCTGTGGCACTTTACCGTAATGCCATTTGGATTGCGCAATGCTCCGGCAACTTTTGAGCGCCTAATGGAACACGTCCTGCGTGGATTGACCTGGAAAACTTGCCTGGTGTATCTGGACGATGTGATCGTGATAGGAAAAACATTCGAGGAACATCGCAACAACCTGAAGAATGTGCTAGAACGGCTTCGAAGCGCTCACCTGAAGCTGAACCCAAAGAAATGTGATCTCTTCAGATCCGAAGTCAAGTACCTGGGTCACGTTATCTCGTCAGAAGGAGTGCGAACCGATCCAGACAAAGTGGAAGCTGTGAAAAACTGGCCAGTTCCAAAAGACAAACACCAACTCAGGAGCTTTTTGGGCCTCGCTACATACTACCGACGGTTCGTAAAGGATTTTGCCGGAATCGCGAAGAGCTTGCACCAATTGATAGAAAAAGGAAGGCAATTCAAGTGGTCAGATGAGTGCGACAAAAGCTTTAAGAACCTTAAGCAACAACTATGCGAAGCACCAACACTAGCATACCCCATTCCCGGAGAAATGTTCATCGTGGATGCAGATGCAAGTAACGTCGGTGTCGGAGCGGTTCTTTCGCAGGTACACAACGGCCGAGAGAAGGTAGTAGCATACTTCAGCAAAGTGCTCTCCAAGCCCGAAAGGAACTACTGCGTGACCAGGCGAGAACTTCTGGCGCTGCTTCTGGCGACAAAACACTTCCATAAATATCTCTACGGCCAAAAATTCCTTTGGCGCACGGACCACGCGGCTCTAAAATGGCTGCTGCAGTTCAAGAATCTGGAGGGCCAGGTCGCAAGATGGATTTAACGGCTGCAGATGTACGATTATGAAATACAGCATCGTAAAGGGAAACTTCATTCTAATGCGGATGCCTTATCCCGGCGACCATGTAAGAGCGACTGCAAGCATTGTGTGCGGCAGGAAGAGAAGAACCTTCTTTAAATCCAAAGGGTAAGAGCTGAGCCTATTGCCGGTTGGAGTGCATAGGAAATCCGCAACGCTCAAAAAGAAGACCCGGACATCGAGCCGATATTAGCGTGGAAAGAGTTTATGGAAAAGCCAAATGGACAAGATATCTCGGACAGGAGCCCCGCTCTCAAGGCATACTGGGCTCAGTGGGACTCCTTTTATGTGCAAGATGGTGTTCTGAAAAGGAAATGGGAAAGGCCGGACGGGAAGGATTTCATAATGCAGCTTGTCTTGCCAAGATCAAAAGTACACGAGGTGCTACAGGAGATGCATGATGGAGCATCCGGAGGTCATTTGGGTGCAAACAAGACGTTGGAGAAGGTGCGAGAACGTTTCTATTGGCTCAGCGCAAGGGTAGACGTAGAGAGTTGGTGCCGAAAATGCGTCGTGTGTGCTGCCAGCAAGGGACCCAGAACGAAAACGCGAGGCAAGATGCACCAGTACAACGTGGGTGCACCATTTGAACGGATCGCCGCTGACATCGCTGGTCCGTTTCCGGAAACCGACAATGGCAACCGTTACATCCTAGTCGTCATGGACTACTTCAGCAAATGGCCGGAAGCATTCGCCATCCCTAACCAGGAAGCGAAGACCATCGTGAAACAGATCGTCAACAACTGGGTGAGCAGATTCGGCGTGCCTATGGAACTGCATTCTGACCAGGGACGAAACTTCGAATCAAAGATATTCCAAGAGGTATGTCAACAATTAGGAATTAAAAAGACGAGGACGACTCTGCTTCATCCGCAATCCGACGGGATGGTAGAGCGCTTCCACAGAACCTTAAAGGCACATCTCTCCAAGGTCGTAGAAGACCACCAGCGCCGTTGGGATCGACAAATTCCCCTTTTCTTGATGGCCTACCGAAATGCAGTGCACATTACTACTGGACATACTCCATCTGAAGTCTTGTTTGGTCGAGCAGTCCTGCTACCTAGTGAGGTGAAGTTTGGATCCCCTAACGATGAGCCCAAGAGTGAAGAGGACTACGTGGCAAACCTCAGGGAAAGGATCCGAGACATACATCAGAGGACCAGGACGAGGATAAGGATGGCGAGTGACCGCATGAAAACCAGGTACGACACAAAGGCAACAACGTCCAGCTTCCACGAGGGAGACCTAGTATGGCTGTACAACCCACACCGGCAAAAGGGGAGGTCGCCCAAGCTGCAGCAAGACTGGGAGGGCCCTTATAAAGTGGTCACACGCATCAATGACGTCGTCTTCCGGATCCAGCGTGGAGTAAGAGGCAAGATGAAAATTGTCCACCTGGATCGTCTTCATCGTTACCATGGCAGTAATCCAGATGATCTTGTTGGGGACGAACAAGTTTAAGAGGGGGGCAGTGTAGCATTGACTACAGGATGGTTTGTGTACCAAAAACTAAAACACTGTATCTCAAACTGTGCAACGACATCTATTGCCTACTAGTAGTAAATATTCCAACCTGATGTGCTTACGTTCCACAATTGTTCCACACAATATCCCAATATTCCAGGATCCTCGATTCACCCGGAGAAACATCTAGCATGTTCTAGAACCCCTTGCAATTTCATATAAATACCCATACCACAACCGCCGTGGACACAGTTGTTTATAAGTGAATACAGCGATTACAAGAGGGACATTAGACCAGGTGAAACAAGCGACATTGTGAAAATAAGTCTGTAGCGACCGTTTGTTTAATAATAAATAAACGATTAAAATACACAAAAGACGGCTTTATTTAAACGAACCCCAGCAAGAATATTACAATATCATCAGGGTTGTTTGTATGTAGAAATGATGTAAGTGACTGAGTTAGTAGTTTTTTGTTTTGGGTAAGGGTTTACTTTTTCCTCCATGGGTACCACAATGGGTCAACGCTGACCTGAGTGTGGCAGAGAGCGTCCCTCCCTGCCAGCCCACATACCTAACCTAACCTACCTAGGCACAAGCCACATAAATTGAAATTTATAATTTATATTTGCCGTCACCAAGTATCCATTTCCGAAGGACAGCCCGCCATGGATTGCACCCAGCCTCCATCATACATCTTCTCACCTTTCAAACCCTTTGTGGAATTAAAACGAGTCTTCGTCCCCGTATTCTTGGAATGCAGTAAATAATTGATTACTTTTAAATATGTAACATTTAAACGCAAATACTTATCCTGGTATGTGAGGAGAAAAGAATCCTTGTCCGCAATTTTCCATATTTTCTCCATGTAGCACTGTCGATTGACTACAGTAAGTTGCTGCGCATACTTGGAAATTTCCATATTTCACATCAAATTGTAAAAAAAAGAACAATGGATCAACAAATTTACTTTAATTAAAAAAAATATTTTTCCCGCAATTTTCAGCACTAATTGTACGGCAGTTGGCCACCAAAACACTTTGACAGCATAAACGTCAAACCGCGAAAACGTCTATTGGAATAAAAGCAATATTGACAGATGAGGAGCAGCAGCTAATCATTTTTCTTGGAAGCCAGCCTTTACCCAGCCGTATTTCTCATGGAAAACTTAATATATCGTTTTTGAATGATTTCTGGTGCCTCGATTTTAAATATTTTGATATATATTTCTCTGTGCTACAGTTTTAGTATATTAAGTGTACATTAAATTCTCGGAACAATTAGTACGGCACAAACTACTATTATTACTAATTTTTAAATTAATTTTTAAACCGTGTTTCTTATTTTACCGAGTAATTAAACGTTTAATCTTTGAATGTTAATGTCTTCATATTGTGGGAATTATCTATTGTCCCTGACAGGATAAAATCAGTGAAGTGCCGAATCAGGACCGGAACGAACATCCGATGTATTTACATGTGTAACTGAAGCATTGGCTATTTGCTCTTAATGCTACATCCAATATATAGTTCGCCGCTCAAGTATGCATCGTAGCCTATTGTAACATATTATTTGTAGTAAAGCTGCATGAACTAAAGGAAAAACAAGTATGGATAAGCAAGAAATTTCGAATAGTTTTTGGAAAAGTAGCAGTCGTGTCGTCCCTGGGAGGCCAAGTCCAAATCAAAATTTAAAGCTCGCAAATTCGTCGAAATCTTTTGGAAACAAAAGCAATGAATCTACATTCAGGGATTATCAAATGTCTGTGAGTGATGCATGGGACATGGGAGATGATGAGTTTTGCATTTTAACAGCTCAAATAGGTAAGATCGAACTTAATAAATGATAGCACCACTGTTTAAATAATTTTTTTTTTCGAGGGTAGGTGAAAATCTTCAACAAGACACTATGAGGATCGACAGCGCGTGCTCATAGTAGTGTGGGATTCTTACCCACTAAAAAAAAAACCTCCCTTCAAAACAGACTTGTTTTTATTTTTACTACAATTAAGTATTCGACTTATCAAGTAGTTTTCATTTCTCGAAATAGGGACGTTTTGCAGAGACCTTCCCATTAGAAGTTCCTGCCAGCTCCGCAGTTTAGACGCGGTTAATTATCGCGCTAAGCCTAAAGGTTTGGTTCTTTGTAGACGGCGTAGTAAATTTCTTACTTCCAAAACTTGGAGGACTGTAATATTTACGCGACTTTCTAGTCGGCTTCTATGCTTTCTCGCGTAGGTTTGAATTTCGTCTTCTATAGTTTTAATGCCAAGATCTCTATGGATATCGCTATTTCTGATATACCATGGCGCATTAACAATACCTCTTAGCACTTTGTTTTCAAAAGTTTGTAAAATTTTAATATTAATATAAATAATATTTTGGTACAACCCCAGAGTTGTATACCATATGTCCATACAGGCTTTAGCACTTGCTTATATAAAAGCAGGTTGTTCTCTATATTAAGCTTGGAATATTTTCCAACTAACCAATACATTTCTCTATATTTATTATCTAGTTCTTTGCGTTTTTTCTTAACGTGCGTTTTCAATTTGCATGAACAGATTTGGTCTCGTTGAGTGCGATTCGCCAAACCTTTGTCCATTCATTTACTCTATCCAAAGCTTCTTGCAGTTTTTCTGTAGTATCTTCGGCCGTTTTACCTACTGCCAAGATAGCAGTGTCGTCGGCAAATGTAGCTAGCTCAGTGCCTTCTACTTGCGGTATATCACGGGTGTATAATAGATACAAAACTGGACCAAGAACGCTTCCTTGCGGCATCCCAGCCATTATTTCCTTGAAATCTGAATATTCGTTTCAACATTAGGGTAGTTATTCAAAATCTTATATAGGTGCCCTGGCAGAACTTGTCGTAATTTAAACTTTAAGCCTTCGTGCCAGACCTTGTCAAAGGCTTGAGAGACGTCAAGGAATACGCTTGAACAAATCTTTTTTTCTTCAAGTGACTTCGATTACATGTGTTATTCGATGTACTTGTTCAACTGTAGAATGCTTACTTCTGAATCCGAATTGATGATTCGGAATGAGATGCCCTTCTTCTATTACCGGCTGTATTCGCCTAATCAGTATTCACTCGAACACCTTGGATATAATTGGAAGAAGCGAAATCGGTCTATAAGACGTTTTTTCATTCGGCGGTTTTCCGGGCTTAAGGACCATTATGACTTCGACGACTTTCCATTGACTGGGAACATATTCTAGTCTAAGTGCGGCGTTTATAATGAACTGAAGCTTAATTTAATTAGAGCTTTTCTTGGAAGGGCTTTAAGAACCTCTCCCGTAATTAGGTCGTATCCAGGAGCCTTCTTAGGTTTAAGTTTCTTTATTTCTTCCTTAAGTTCGGTAAGAGTTGCATTTCTTATTACGCTATTGGTTTGCATTTCATTATTCTTAAGGTTTTTAATGGATCTTTTTAGTGAGTTGCACAAACGGTTAGGATGTGCTTTATGTTGCGGAGCCCGAGTTTGTTGCCATTTTTTGGGTGCTTTTCTCTTCTCCTTAATCATCTCTTTTATTTCCTGTGGATAAGTTTGAATGTAGCTTGCCGGCGTTTTCTTTGGTATGGGAGTATTCTTCCACGCGGCATTCTGTAGGATTTCGACGAAGCGATCAACTTCAACTTCAAGTTCATATGGCGTTTTAAGTGATACGCTCAGCTCAGTATTTGCTTCAATATCTTTTTTAAAGCCATCCTAATTAGTTTTCGCGCTAGTTAATCTGACCGGTTCTACTTTTTTAATCAGAGCATCGCTTATCGTCATAATGATTGGAGAATGATCAAAGGAGAGACCAAAGCTTTCTTCAACTTGTATACAGTTGCCAGATATTCCTTTAACAACGAAGAAATTGATCAGATCTCGTATCTTATTTCTATCAGTCGGCCAATATGTTGGTTTACCCGTCGAGTGAAAATCAACTGAATTGCATACCCGCATTATAAAGCTTTCTACCTTTCTGAGAGGCATACCTTGATCCCCAGAAGGGGTGTTTCAGGTTTTAGTCGCCACCAATAATAAAATTTGGTTTAAGGAAGTCGAAAATGTTTGTGAAATCACTTTCTTTAACTTTACAACGCAGTGGACAATATATAGACGAAATGTTGAAGGTAAAATGTCTATTTCTAACAGCTACCGTGTTTACTTGCATTGCTTCTAATTCAATCTTTACTTCCGCTGAGTGTTCGATACATTCTTTTATAAACAAGGATGATCCGCCTCTTGTTCTTTCCGATGGGTGGAAGGCGTGATACACGCAATATCCTCTTATCTTAACATTCGTTTGTTTTGTCAGATGAGTTTCACAGACCAAGCATATATCAATATCTTTTTCTCGTATAAATATTTCTAACTCGTCGAGTCTTCGTATGAGCCCGTTGGCGTTCCATGTAAGAATTTTTAGCATTTCTTTCATATTCGGATGTGGGCCCCGTGGCGTAAGTGATTAGTGTGTCGGATCAGTACGCATAAGGTTCCAAGTTCGAATCCCAGAAAATACCAAAAAGTTTTTTCACGGTCCCACCTCTCGCGAGCGTCTGACAAACATCCGAGAGTATTGTTGTCACGAAAAAAGCTTCTCAAATCGCCGTTCGGATTCGGCATTAAACTGTAGGTCCCTTCCATTCGTGTGAAAAATATAACGCACACAACATGAGTGGTTGCGAGTAGCTAGGCCCTGGCACTTTAAAGAGCTGTTGCGCCAAATATTTTTTTTTATTCAACTTGAGCAGGAGTCTTTACGTTAGAGTTTGGACCGTTTTTTGCCTTGATCTCCCGTGGGTTGTCGGTCATATACTTGCCATTAGCTGCCATCGCTGCTTGAGCATAAGACTGTGCGTCAATATTCGAAGATTTTGCTTCTGTCACCTTTTCTCTACTACGTTTTGGTTTTTCTTCATTACCCGATCTTAAGTCAATATTGACGGATTTCCTATCTTTCGCTGCTTTTTTTGTAGCTATTTTGGGTCTGTTCTTAATTGGTTTCGGATTAGGCCGCATGGAATTTTTAAGTGTATCGCGCCTTTTTTGGATCTCTTTCGCCACTTCGCAACCTCGATAGTTCGCAGGATGTTTTCCTTTGCAGTTTATACAAGTGGCTGGGGTTTGCTTATTTAGGTGACACTCTTCCGAGAGATGTTTACCTGCGCATTTAACGTATCGCGGTTCTTTCTGGCAGTAAGTCTGCGTATGATTGAAACCTTTACACTGATTTTGACCACGATGTTTTGAATAGTCTTAATACCATATATAGCATCTTTATGGTCATCTTTATCGAAACTAAGCATGAATAGTGGAAGTCCACGCTTTACCAATTTTTCATGATCTCCCTCCGACTGTTGATAATATTGACGGCGTCAAGAATTTTAAAGCCTTTATCTTGAAGGTCGTGCATTACATCTTCTTTAGTACACGAGGGGTGGAGTCCCCTTGCTATAACACGCAGTGGTCTTTCTAACTTATATTGGTAAGTATACCACTGAATCTTTTCGGCATTCAATTTTTGGGATAATGACATAATGGCATCATCGACATTGATTTTCCACGTATTGTTTCGCAGAAATGTCACCTTAAACTTTGATGGCAGAGTTCCTTTAAAGAGGCAATGCAACTTATTATAGTCCGTAATTCCAACGACAGAAAACACCAAAAAGTTTTTTCACGGGCCCACCTCCCCCGAGCGTCTGACCAACATCCGAGAGTATTGTTGTCACGAAAAAGCTTCTCAAATCGCCGTTCGGATACGGCACTCAACTGCAGGTCCCTTCCATTCGTGTGAAAAATATAACGCACACAACATGAGTGGTTGCGAGAAGCTATGCCCTGGCACTTAAAGAGCTGTTGCGCCAAATATATTTTTTTTTTAATTCCAACGACGTTTATCAGTGGCGGAGGACGTAATTTTTGTTGTTGTTGCTTTTCTTGCAACTCCTTGCGCTTTTCATCTTTTTGTGGCTCGACTTCCGGTGACGAACCAGCTTTGCGTTTTTTGCTAGGTCGTTTCTTTTCGATCCAATTCGTTTCACGTGTTAGCTCTTCTTCGTCCGTCTGGTATTCTAGGTATTTTCTTTTTGTAGATACGTGTTTTTTAGGGCATTATTTTCTTGACTGAGTAAATCTACTTCTTTCTTAAGCTCACGATAGAATAGCTCCATTTCGGTAAGCTTGGTACGGAGTACGTCGTTTTCCTCCTCAATACTTTTCGATTTCGCTGAGTCCCGTTTTTCACGCGCTTGCGCTTCCGCGGACTCCCCGGAGACGTTCGATCTTGTTGGTGGAGATCGAGATACCCTTGTACTTTTTGAGAAGGGATTTATTAGGTGCAATAAATGGCTCTCCCCAGAATCCGTAGAGCCGACCTCCGAAGAGGGTGGATTTTCCAGTGTACCTGGACTGCCACCTGGGGTATTAAAATCTTTTGTTTTGTTCATTGCATGTTTTTGTATACGCCATA
Organism: Brachypalpus laphriformis; assembly: GCA_945910035.1. Lineage (NCBI taxonomy): Eukaryota > Metazoa > Arthropoda > Insecta > Diptera > Syrphidae > Brachypalpus > Brachypalpus laphriformis. The sequence continues at coordinate 107,944,337 of OX246754.1, read as the reverse complement.
CTCGGTATACGCAGGGTGGATTTTAGTCGCCTCTTACGACAGGCATTACTACCTCGGGTATATTCTGACCCCTACCCGAAGGGGATATTAATGTCAGTGGTAACATTTTTATGTTTTTTTTAGTCCGATAGGATAGTTTACACTTAGTTCAAAAACGTAGAAAAAAAAAAAACTAGCACTTGCTTTCAAGTAAGGCGTCAACCCACGTAAAATTCAAATTTAACACAAAAATGTACACAACAAAAATTGTGCAATTTGATTACTTTCGAGTTACGAATGAGTACTGATTACTTCAAAATCAATATTCAGTATTTGGTATTCGGTACTTATCATCATCTCTAAAAAAATATATTAGGCGTTTGATGGAAAATACATACATAGGTACATACATTGAACTTTATATATAAACATAACTCACAAAACTATATTTGTTTAATGGAAAATAAGAGTACCCAGTGAACAACTCACTTTCTTTCAAGAATGGTTTCTATTTTTATTATTTTTACATTTTACTTAACTCTCTCTTAAATCTGTTTTACGGATAGGTCTTACAAACTTCTAAAATCACCACTTAAATGATCCTCTCTTCGCCAATGCTCCCTTTATTTACTTGCAATAGCTTCCAGGCATAAGTCCACCAATCTTCGATTGTCTACCAGCGGATTGAAAGAGGGAAACCTAGTATGTTTGTTTTTTTTGCATACTGCGTTGACCGTTTTCGCAATTTACTCACAGTCGCTAAAGATTTGCACGTCATAAAACAGGACTCGTGCTCTGGTCAACGCCGAAATGTCGCAACCATCATATTCGCTTTCGACCCATAGTCGCCAAAGACTCTCAAATCATAAAAAAGAAAACAACCCTATAGGGGTTCGCGCTCTGATCCATGGTCACACTTCGCAACTATCATTTCTATTTTCGATTCTCACGACAATTGGGTCTACGTCCCGGAATCGACCCAGGAATTTTCCTGGCCAAAGATTGTCAACAATTCAACTACAACATTCGTATACATCAAACGTTTTTTCCTTGGCGGAGCAAATGTCGCCGGCCTCCTTGCTCCGCATATTATTGCGCGCCGGCATTGAGGCAAACCCCGGTCCACCGATCTGGATTTGTTCCATATGTCACACAAAAATCAATAAAAACATAACCTCAGTTAAATGCAACACGTGTGGAAACTGGTGTCATTTTCGACGCTGCTCTGGCCTTTCCAACACAAACGAATGGAGTGAAAATTTCGTCGCGGACTGCTGTAACACACGAACCCAGACGAACAACCCCTCTACCACCTGGTTCTGTTCAGTGTGCCGAAATCGCATTCATGGCAACGCGACCTCAGTCAAGTGCAATGGATGCGATAACTGGTGCCACCTCAGACCCTGTTCCCGCCTCGACAACTGCCGCCAATGGACTTCCAGCTTCTTAGCTCCATGCTGCTCCAATGTAGCTATGCCTCGCACTCCATCAATTACTCCACCTCTAACCAGAAGTCCGTCGATAGATTATGTCACTTTAGCCACCAACACTCCGCTCCAGTCGCCGGTTTCGCCTGCCTTGGCTAACAACCAGATCCCAACTCAGGACCATCACACACCTTTCACAGTAATGCATCTAAACTGTAATGGCCTACGAGGGAAAATTGCTGAAATCACCAACTACATGGAACGTCACGGAATACTAATTGCCGCCATACAAGAAACTAAACTCACTCCTTCATGTATGCTCACCAGAAGCTCAGACTACAACATCATTCGTAAAGATAGAGACAGCGGCGGTGGGGGGGGCCTGGCGTTCATCGTTCACAACTCTGTTAACTACAGACTCGTACCAACACCCATACCCCCTACCCCTGACTTACACCTAGAAACACAAACCATTGCTGTCAGATCGAACAACACCTTGATTGACATAACCAATGTGTACACCCCGCCGCCAGCTAGCTGCACTTCTGGTTACCTTCCATCACTAGATTATCTTCTCACGGGCGATTACCACATGGTTATAGGAGACTTCAACGCTCATCATGAGTGCTGGCACTCCAACCTATTTAATGATCGCCGCGGTATACATATCGCCGAGCAAATCGACGAGTCAAGTTTCGGAGTCATCAACGAAGAGTTTCCTACCAGGATCTGTGCCACCTGCTCCAGCTCACCAGACATCAGCATCATGAGTGCCTCTTTGCTCCCATGTACATCCTGGAATGCCGACATAGCGCTCAACTCCGATCATATTCCGATCATCATCACTGTGAATAGACCTGACGACTTTATTTCAGCTGACAACCGCACGTTTATCAACTACGCCAAGGCTGATTGGTCAGGCTTTGAACGGCTCGTTGATCGAAAACTGGAACAACTCCTGTCTCCCCCTAATGTACACTCAGGGGAAAAACTCTTTCGACGGATCCTAACCAAAGCAGCTGCCCGTTTCATTCCTGCAGGCAGAATCCCTAAACTTAGACCTAACTTTCCAGCCGAAGCCGCCCAGCTCGCCAACGAACGCGACCTGTTACGTCGAACAAATCCTGACAACCCCAGAATTGATCATCTCAACCGGGAGATTTACCACCTAGTCAACCAACATCGACGTACTAAATGGCTAGAATACCTGCAGTCCTGCGATAAAGGCTCCAAGAAACTCTGGGCTACCATCAAGGAGCTTTCCAATTCCACCAAACGCAGGGACCTTACAACCATCTCCTTCAACGCCTCACAGTTTGATGATCCCAGGAAATGTTCCTCATCCTTCTGTCGCCAATTCATCGAACACCCGACAAACTGCAGCAAGATTAAACGTGCCATCCTCAGGAAGCTTCACCGCCTTACTCCAGACACTACTCCCTGCTCTTTACTACTGTCCGAAGTCGAATCTGCCATCCGCAAAGCTAAACCCTCTAAAGCCATGGGAGCGGACGGAATCTCAATGATTATGCTCAAGCACCTGGGGCCTATAGGAATCTCTTACCTTACCCAGCTGCTCAATCTTTCACTTCGATCATTGGATATTCCTGACCCCTGGAAGGTGGGCAGAATCATACCGATTCTTAAACCAGGCAAACCAGCAGACCAAGGTACTTCATATCGACCGATATCTCTTCTCTCTCCAGTTGCGAAAATACTCGAAGCTTTGATACTACCCAAGCTTCATTCTGAATTTCAGCTAGCCGGCCACCAACACGGCTTCCGCAAATTGCGAAGTACTACAACAGCCCTTTCCGAGATCACGACTCACATCACACAAGGTCTTAACCAACAACGACCATGCGATCGCACTGTTCTAGTTGCACTTGACTTATCAAAGGCATTTGATACTGTCGACCTAGGAATCCTACTTCAAGACATCCTAGACTCACAACTCCACTAAACGATGGCTTGCCAATTACCTAAATGGCCGACAGTCCTTCGTTGAATTCCGCAACTGTAAATCGAAATTGAGGAAGGTCAAGCAAGGGGTTCCTCAAGGAGGAGTCCTTTCCCCGATCCTTTTTAACTACTACCTGGCGAAACTCCCTACACCACCATCCGGAGTCAAACTGGTATCGTATGCCGACGACTGCACCATTCTCGCCTCAGGAAAGGACATCCGCTCAATCTGCCGTAACATCAATGCCTACCTTAATGAATTGGAAGACTTCTTTGCCAGTCGCAATCTCAAGCTGTCCCCAGAAAAATCCTCATCCACCCTATTCACCACCTGGACTAAAGAGGTAAACCTACCACTCGACATTGAGATACATGGCAGGGCGATCCCGACAACAAACCACCCAAAGATTCTAGGAGTCATATTTGACAGCCTACTGACTTTCTCTAATCATTCTAGAAATGTCAGTGAACGAGTCATGTCCAGGAATAAGGTCCTAAAATCTCTGGCCGGTAGCACATGGGGGAAAGACAAAGAAACTCTCCTCACCACATATCAAGCAATCGGAAGATCGGTTCTCAACTACGCGGCACCAATCTGGACCCCACGCCTGAGTGATACTCAATGGCATCGCATGTCCCATGAAGATCACCTACATCAGGAAACAAAGTTGCTCAAAGTCAAAGAGCATAACGAACTTCTATCGAAACAGTTCTTACTGGCTTGCAATCGTCCCGATCACCCGAACCGAGATATACTCAGCCTCCCTACACCTCCGAGGCATATTCGATCTGACATCCGTTCATACCGTGAAGAGGTTAATAGGTTTATAACTCATACACCACTTGCCCCAGCGTCTCACAAGCTGGCTTTGAACTCTATTCACCAACACGCTGTCCAAACTGCGCTTGATAACCGCCAGACTAACATTGTGCTAGGCGGCCGTCCTCCACCGATACATCATAGTGAAGATCATCTTCCTAGACGCACCAGATCCACACTTGCCCAACTGCGATCCGGCTGGAGCTGCATGCTGAACAACTATATGCACCGCTTACGCGACAGTATCACTGATCAATGCCCAGACTGTGGCTCGTCACCACATAACACCGCCCATTTGTTCAGCTGTCCGTCGCATCCCACAACACTTACACCAAGATCCTTATGGACTCACCCAGTCGAAGCTGCCGCTTTCCTGGGCCTCGACCTCACTGATGACAACCCACCTGCACCACCTTAACGTTTGAACCATACGAATCAACATAGTTGCTACAACAACAACATCATTTCTATTTTCAACACATTGTCGCCAAAGACTCGCAACGTATCTTAAAAAAAAAAATAAAAAATAGGATTAGTAATCAAATAGCAAAATAATAAAACAGTTTCGAAAAAAATTGAGGGTCGCGAGTTGGAACGTTGGAAGCATGACCTGTCGAAGTTAAGAGCTGATGAATAGAAGGCGGGTGGATATCTTGTGTGTCCAAGAGACGAAATGGAAAAACACCGGAAATCGGGCGCGTTTCTTGGACGTTAGGACAAAAGATTACCGTTTGATGTCTCTCAAACTAGTAATACATTGAGAGGTGTGGAATATTGTCAGTCATATGCTCCCCAAAATGGGTGCAATCAGAGAGATTAAGATGCATTTTGGGTAGATTTCCACAATCTCCTTAAGAACATCCCAAAGGAAGAGTTTCTTGTTGAAGGAGATTTGAATGGACATGTCGGGGAGTCAAACGTAAGACTATGAAGACTGCCATGGAGGACTAGGATATGGCACCAGGAACCTTCCTGGTGAAGATATTCTAAGTACAATATCACATAGTCTTATCGTGTTAAATACCATGTTCATTAAACAAAGCCGACACCTGATCACTTACAGCAGTGGTGGAGATGAAACCCAGATTGACTACCATTTGGTAGGCAGTTTCATGAAGCCTCGGGTAAAAGATTGCAAAGTGATCCTGGGAGAGGCAATCGTTCGGCAACAACGTCTCCTGCTAACAGAAATTTCTATGAAAACACCGAAGAAAAGCAAACAAACAAGGGTCTCTAAGAAATCAAGTGGTACAATCTGGACAAAGAAAAAGGCGAAGCTTTTGTTTTCGTGGTGAAAAATTACCTTTCTCATACCATCATCGGAGCTGAGGACGAAGAGTGCAGAGCACAAAATATGTGGGATTCCCTACAGCGAACTTGCTTAAAGAAGGCCAAATCATTGCTAAGAGCTTCAAAAGGCCACCATCAACACGCCAAAGAAACGAGGTGGTGGAGTGATGGAGCTAAGAAGGTGATAAATGAGAAGAAAGCGGCTTTCAAATCTTGGTCAAAGTGCCCCTCTAATAATAGTGACGAAAAAGCTCGCCTTGAAATGGAATACAGATGTTGCAAGAAAAAAGCGAAGAAGAAGTGCTCCCAGCTTTAAGCATATAGTACGGAAGGCCTGTATCGGGAGCTGAAGAAAATATCTTCCCCGGTTGCTGATGCAAACCAGGCTATGCAGGAGCTGCTAAGACACAATATGAACAAGAGCGCAACCATCTTCAAAATAGCCGCCCAAAGAAGGAGGAATGCTGAGGAGATTCGTTCGCCAAAGTTCATTAACAATGCTCATGGCCAGCTTCTTGTGGATGACGACACAATTCTGCAGAGGTGGCGGCAGTACTGTGAAGAACTTTTAAATGAGTTTCCCCGGCTATACTTTCCAAGAGCCACCCCTAACTGTGTGTACCCGACATTACAGTCGAAGAAGTTAGTGAGGCGGTCAAATACTCCAAGATCGAAAAGCGGATGGGCCAGACGAGATGCCCTCTGAGTTCTGGAAAAAGATAGGAGACATCAGGTTCAGATGGCTCAGAATTCTCATCTCCAAATTTGTGAGAGGAGATCCAATGCCGAATCAATGGAGGGAAAGTTACCTTCTCCCTGTATACAAAGGGAAGGGTGATACGCGAAACTGTGATAACTACCGTTCGATCAAGCTGATGTAACACACCATGAATATCGTTGAGCGGGTATTAGGTGGCCGACTGCGGAAATAATACGGCTATCTGATTATCAGTGCGGGTTTGTCTCGGGTAAATCAACCACAGATGCAATCCATAGTATAAGAATCATAGTGGAAAAATATCGTGATTCCTTAAAGGATTTGCACATTGTATTAGTTGACTTTGAAAAGGCATTCGACAGACAAACACGAGATCTGATATGGGTTCCGAGGGGTTCCAGAAACCTGTGTACAGATGATCATGGACATGTACGAAGGAGCAAAGACAAGAGTAAGATGCCCCGCTGGAGTAACCGAAGAGTTTCCAACCAAAGCCGGGGTGCACCAGGGAAGCGTTTTAAGTCATTTGCTCTGTATTGCAGTCCTTGATTATCTGCTTGAAGGTAAAGTGATGGACCCCAAGGTACATCAGTTATTCTTTGCTGACGATGGAGCCATCATAAGTGAGGATCCTACATCCCTGCAACGAGCACTTGATGTGTGGGTGGACGTACTGGAGGGAAATGGGTATCGCATTAGTTCCACTCAGACCCATCCCAGACATTTATTTGAATGGAACAGTGCTTCCCAAGTGCGAAAAGTTCAAATATCTGGGATTTATGATCAATAGCAAAGCAACTTGTGATGACGACATCAATCATCGCGTAAGCGTAGGGTGGATGAAGTGGCGAGAAAATTCCGCTATCTTCTGTGACAGAAAAATGCCACGTAAGTTAAAAGGATGGCTCTACACCGCAGTTGTGCGTACAGCGCTCACATAGGGTTCACAATGTTGGACGATGTACAAAACGTATGAGTAAATTAACGGCAGCTGAGATGAAGATGCTTCGCATGACAGCAGGAGTGACAAAGCTTGATCGAATAAGAAGTTTGAAGATCCGTGGAAGCTTTCACATCAAGGAAACCATCGTACAAAAAATAGAGCGCGACCGGCTCAGCTGGTATTGCCACGTTCAAAGTAGAGATCATTTGTACCCTGTTAAAAAGGCAATATCAATGCACGTTCCAAAGACATCGCGATGTAGGAAAGGCAGGCCTATAAACGCCTGGATCAGACAAATGCGACGACATCGGCATTTCATTGGCCTCAGTAACCGAGTGATCCAAAATCGGCAGGCCTGCCGATATTTTCTGAGGTCAAATAGACGAACCCCACAGGCGGGAGGGTTGTGCTCCCTTATTTTCGGATCATAACCTCGCTGATAAAAGGAGGAAGAAGAAGAGGATTAGTAATAAAATTAAACTGAACACTGATTTGATTACTGACCAAAGATACTCGTAACAACACTCGAGTCTTCGTATTCGTAAAGCGGCCCTTACACATAACACAAGTGTTAACACTTGGGTGTTGACACCAACAAAATATTTGCCACTCGCATATATTGTGAGCGTAAAAAAAAAGTTTACACCTCTAGGTTTCATGTTTCAAATTCAATTACAGTTTTTATTAAAGGTTTATCTTACATCTAGCAAAACATGTTCATTTATATCTTAATTCTTAATCGAACGACATATAGAAGTTAATAAAAAAATCCCTAACAACAATTTTGTAAACAAATAACGAAAAATACTTCACATTTTAAGCGTCAAAAGAAAGTTTACACCCTGTGAATTGTGATTTGCGGAACGCGAAAATCAAAATCGAAATGTGTACTTCCCCGCTTTGTTTTCTTTCTTTTGTTGATCCTTATGACAAAAACTGTCTTTCGATTTCATTTTTTGTTTCTTTGTTTGTAAAAGAAGTACCGTCAACATTTTACAATTAAATTGCTATTAAAATGGGTAAGCAAACGCCTATTGAAACCAGAAAACTCATCTTGAAATTTAAAGAAGAAGGAAAATCTTTAAGAGCTATAGCAAAAATAATTGGCAGAACCCATCAAGGGGTTAAAAAAATTATTGATAAATATGAAAATTTTAAACAAGTTGAAGATCGTCCACGCACTGGTAGACCCAAGCGACTTTCCAAATCTGAAGTAAGATCCATTGTGCGAGAAGTGAATAAAAATTCATCTGCTAGTGCTGTCAAAATATCAGAAAAGATTGAACAAGAGTCAGGTGTTCCCGTTAGTGCAAGTACTATTCGAAGAGCTCTACATAATAATGGACTACATGGCAGAGTACCTCGGAAAAAACAACTCACATCAGCAGCCAATCGAAAACGGCGACTTCAGTTTTCAAAAAAGTACGAAGAAAAGGATATTTCGTTTTGGAAAAATATGTTATTCAGTGACGAACGTAAATTTGAAATTTTTAAATCAAAACAACCACAAAAAATTTGGAGAGCCAAAAATAAGGCATTCGATGACAAAAACATTACCCCCACGGTAAAGCATGGGGGAGGGTCGGTTATGGTCTGGGGATGCATGGCGGCAAGCGGTGTGGGAAACCTAGTGTTTATTGAGTCTACAAAATGGACTATCTAAATATTTTGAGGGAAAACTTACAGCCTAGCGTCGCAAAATTGAGTTTGGATCAAGCATGGGTATTTCAGCAGGACAATAACCCTAAGCACACCGCTAAAATTGTGAAAGAATGGTTATTGTATCGGACCCCGAAGCTATTGGATCATCCTCCGCAATCCCCAGATCTTAACCCCATCGAACATTTGTGGGAATATCTCGACAAGCAAGTTCGCAAAAGGGTCATAACTAGTAAAGACTCACTAAAGTCCGTGTTGTTGGAAGAGTGGCGCTTTGACGCTTAAAATGTGAAGTATTTTTCGTTATTTGCTTATAAAATTGTTGTTATGGATTTTTTCTTAACTTCTATATGTCGTTCGATTAAGAATTAAGATATAAATGAACATGTTAAACTAGATGTAAGATAAACCTTTAATAAAAACTGTAATTGAATTTGAAACATGAAACACAGTGGTGTAAACTTTTTTTTGACGCTCACAGTACGTAGCACCAAGTGCGTGAAAAATGGTTGATTGATTGCACTGAAATTAACAAAATGTTCGCACACTTCGCCATACACATGACACATGCGTTGACATCGCAATAAAAAATCAAAACGTTTTGATTTTGTTGACACTTGTGTCAACACCAAGAAATCGGTATTAACACCTAGGCATACACATAGCATATTTCGATGCACTGCAACATGTGCTAGCACTTGGTGTCATATGTATGCGCCGCTGAAGATGTTTAAGTATGTATGTGCACTAAGGTAATCAAATAGGAACGAATACTGATTACTAACCGGAGATCACAACATTCGAGTCCTGGTATTTGTTATTGTCATGGTTTAAGTAATCAAATTAGAACGTTTGGCATAAAAGACAGGAGAGTGCAAGAGAAGAGAAAAAAGTGGAAAAATGTAGAAGTAGAAAATAAAAACACGAAAGAGACGAGTCGTGCTGCTGCCGAAGAATGTTACTTTCAGTAGTATTCGGTTCCGATAATCATTTCAACTAACGAATAATAAATACCGGATATTCACTTTTTGCATATACCTACCTGTACTATTGATCTCAGCACAAGCATTTTGTTGTGTGTTCCAATACACAAAGTTCAGCCCAAAACAAAATACATATGTATATTTTCGGAGCTCCTTATTACGAAAATGAAAGTCATTTTGTGCAGAAACTATTATTAGCAAAGTTATTAACAATTTAAATTTCTGCATGAACCCCTAAATTAAATGTATTTTCACGGATAACTGACGGATAAATTGAAATTTATACTTAATTCAGTTGACGGTCGACTCTCATAGCGAGCACATTTTCATTTTTTTCTCTGCGAGTTGTCAGTTGTCATATTCCTCCTGCGGTGCACATAACCCAACTTTCATTAACCCTTTTTTTGTACTTCATCTTACAATACAAACTTTTCCAATACCCAGTTCTTTTTTTTAAATCGTATATCCCGTGTTGTCATCAGTACGTGAAGTTGTCTGGTACACTGTTAATTATTACCCAAACCCAATAATGTGTATAAATTGTCAACTCTCAGGTAACCGTCCTTAAAAGTGACATTTCGCACATAAATGACCGTGTGTCAACACTCGAACAATCATTTTCCTCGACCACCAAAAAAAATGATTCCCTTCGATCGGAAGTTCTCATCAAAAAATCAGTCAGCGAGGTACAAAAACAACTATCCGAAGTCTCATGTCAACAACAAAAGCAGATTGCAAACCTGTGGGTCGATTCTCGTTCTGTGAAGCTGTGAAGTGATAAATGTTATCACAGCTTCACGCTGAATTCGATTCTCGATGTGTGAAAAAGTCAAATGTCAAAATTTCTTCACGTGATAAGTTTTTTATCACAACCAACTCATTCTGCGAAAAGTTGTGAAAAAGGATGGACAACAAAAATAAAAACGGACAAAGGGCATCGGAGATCCAAAAAGAATATTTAATTCAGTATTTGGAGGAGAGGCCGGATTTGGCCAACGACAAGTAAGTAACCTCACGATAACATAAATATATATGACATATATTGAAATATAATCATTTTGTAAATATATATTTAAAAAAAAAATTTTAATTTACAGATTTACAACAGCCGACGGTGCCATTCACGAGATAATGAATAGAAGAAATTATGCAATAAGCTAAACAGCTTAGGCGGAGCTATAAAAGATGGGCCCAAATGGAGGAAGTATTGGAAGGATCTAACTTAACCGGAAACATATAGAGTTTAGTAAACTGCTCCTCAGTAGCTACTTCGAATGGATTCTGCACATCTCGAAGGGAACGCCGCAACATCCTCAGTTTCTTCCTACGAAGAAAATGAAATATAATTTTTCTTCAAAACAAAGCACCGAGTTATAATAAATTAATACCTTTGTTCGTCTATTATTAATAATTAATCGAGTAATTACTGCCGACATTTTAGTAGCACAACACAAATAAATTTTTCAGCTAAGAAAACGCCAAAATGACACGTAAATGACAGGATTTATCATTTAGTACTTTTTTAGTACACACTCTGACAGGCATTTATCACAATGCGTTCGAGAATAGCATTAAGTGTGTTCGTGAAGTGATAAAATGAAAAATTGCTGTGAAAACTGAAATGATAAATTATTTATCACTTCACAGTTTCACAGATCGGGAATTGACCCCCTGGAGGCCGAGTTGTTTTCCACCAGACAAGCGATAGAGGCAGCCGCGAACAAAACTGGCAACCGATGCTGTTCTCTATGGAGTTCCTTTCAACCCGGATGAAAACCTGAAAACAATTTATCATCGCCTATGTCACACTTTGAACATAATGCCACCGACTTTAAATGCTGTAATTCGCACTCGGCCAACGAAAACATCCAATAACTCCACAATCCTAATTAAATTCAACTTTCCACACGATTGAAATTCCTTATTAAAGTCACTGGCAATATATCGTAAACAATGCACAAAACCTCTCTGTTTACGTGATATAGATTTCCCGTCAGATTCTCCAATATTTCTACGTGAGAGTCTCTCAAAACGAAGACTGGAAATTTTACATGCCGCGCTCAACCAAAAAAAAACACAAACAACTATCAGCTGTATTCACAGTACGAGGGTGTGTTTATGTTAAGCGCAGCATTGATTGTCAAGCGGTACATGTGGATAGCATTGAAGATTTGGAAGATCTGGACTGTGTTGCTGCGACGGAAGTGAATGTATCAAATCTAACTTAAATGAAAAATACTACATATATGATTATTATTATACCTACATTTTATTATTTTTGTTTCTTTTTATATATAATACAAGTATTTGGCGCAACAGCTCTTTAAAGTGCCAGGGCCTAGCTTCTCGCAACCACTCATGTTGTGTGCGTAATATCTTTCACACGAATGGAAGGGACCTACAGTTTAATGCCGAATCCGAACGGCGATTTGAGAAGCTTTTTCGTGACAACAATACTCTCGGATGTTTGTCAGACGCTCTCGAGAGGTGGGACCGTGAAAAAAACTTTTTGGTGTTTTCTGGGATTCGAACTTGGAACCTCATGCGTAGTGATCCGACACACTAACCACTTACGCCACGGCGTAAACGATGTTAATCGTTTAATTTGAGAATGCATTTTTATAACATTTACTTAATTTTTAGTGTAATTTCATTTTTCAGCTACCCAGGGGCAAAAAGTTCTGTTGGTTCATTGATTCTTTTCTTTTTATTAGGAGATGCATCGTACTGTTTCTGTTTAGGTTTTTTACTTGTTCTTCTCGACAGTGGGGCGTTTTCCCATCGTAACGCGAATGGAGTTGATTGAAGAGAGTTCCACTTCCGTAAGCGAGTCAGGCAGCAGAAATGTACTCCGCTGCATGATTGGAGTCTTTTGTTGTCAGAGAGAAGGCATTCAAATATGTCATATTAATGCACAGAGTCTGTTTCCTAAAATTGACGAGTTTTGTCTTTTGTTCGAGGGCTCAAAGGTAGATGTAATCTGCGTCTCCGAGACTTGGTTCCGGACTGATATTAATGACCATGACAACGGTAAATTATTCGCATTAAATGGCTACAGGCTCTTTCGAGCTGATAGGCGCAATCGTATTGGTGGCGGTACTGCGATATATGTATGTAAGAGAAGGAATAAAGTGTAACCCTCGTTACGTACCACCGGTTGATTGCGAGTTAGAGTATATATTCGTTGAGTTACATAGCAACAATGACAAGCTTTTGCTTGGAACTGCGTACAGGCCAAAACTGTCGATTAGCTTATCTCCTTTGATGGCTTTGCTGGAAGACATCGCCGCCAGCTATCCTAATATCATTATCTGTGGTGATCTTAATAGCGATTTGTTGACTAATAATGGATTAATGAATGATATGAGCTCATTTAACATGTACCCTGTCAACATTCGGACCCCAACTCATTTCTCCCAATTTGAGAGCACCCTTCTTGACGTATTTTTTATAACCGACACTAATAAAGCGCTATTTTACGACCAGTTGTCTGCACCTGCTTTTTCACGTTATGACCTTATTCATCTAACGTACGATTTCAACCTACCTTCACCATCAGTTCGATCATGTAAATTTCGTGATTTTAAAAGCATTGATAGACTGGCACTTGAAAATAGTGTTAATAGTATTCCATGGGAAAATATTTTTTACATGCCATCTTCAGATGAATAGGTTGAGTTTCTGAACACTAATGTTGTTAATCTCTTCAACGAACATGTCCCTATTAAAACAGTGGTGTTAAGATCCACCTCACAACCTTGGTTCACAAATGACATTCGTCGGCTTCTGAATGAGAGAAACCAAGTTTACAATCGGTGGAAGCAATACAGAATTGATGAGGATCGTCGTCGGTATCGCTTACTTCGTAATCAGGAAGTCACTGCTATCCGCACAGAAAAGGCAAGAGTTCTTACAAGCCGGATCGCCACATCAGGTAACGGGCGAAAACTCTGGAACAGTTTGCATAGTATGGGAATTGGAAGGCAAAAACCAGACCCGCCAATAAATGCCGACTGTGATGAACTCAATTCTAAGTTCATTTCCCAAGTGCCACAGCCCTTGTCTGATCGTCCAATCCTCACGTATGAAAATCCAGCGTCTCCAGGATTTAGCTTCTCCAGGGTCGAGCCTGCTGATGTGGTTGAAAGTGTGATATCGATCAAATCGAATGCAGTAAGTCTGGACGACGTTCACCCGGTTTTCGTAAAAGCGCTCCTTCCCAAGCTCTTACATTTTTTAATGCATATACTAAACACGGTCCCAACAACGTCAGTTTTTCCTACACAGTGGAAGCTTGCAATGGTCATTCCCATCCCTAAAGGAAGAAACAAGTATGAGTACAGACCTATATCAATACTCCCATTCCTCTCTAAAGTGTTCGAAAGAATCATTCAGATACAGATTAATACTCATCTGAACGACAAAGGTCTGCTTTCCAATTTTCAATCAGGTATTCGTCCCAATCGCAGCTTCACAACAGCAGTTCTGAACGTTGTTGATGATATTAGAAGCGCAGTAGACAGCGATCAGATAACTTTCTTGGTGCTTCTTGATTTCTCGAAGGCATTCGATTCAATAAGTCATCCCGTATTATGCAGCAAATTATCAAATCTGTACGATTTTGCACCTGAAGCAGTGAAATTAATTTTCTCATATCTGTCAGGTAGAAAGCAAGCTGTAGTAATTGGAGATAAGAAATCAGCATTATTAAACTTAAAGCAAGGTGTCCCACAGGGCTCAATATTGGGGCCACTTCTTTTCTCTTTATACATTAATGAAATTCCTAAAATTGCTGTCCAATCTCTTATACACATGTACGCCGATGATGTCCAGTTACATAAAAGTTGTCCTCTGGGACTCATCGAACATTGTGCTCAGACCATAAACAAGGACCTACAAAATATTTATAACTGGTCGCGAGTCAATAGCTTAGTACTTAATCCTGAAAAATCTAAAGTCATTGTAATATCTAAGAAAGCGGTAGACTTATCGTACTTCCCTCGAATCTACCTAAATAATGCTCCCATAGAATTTGTTGACAATGCAAAAAACTTGGGAATTATATTTAATAGAAATTTAACCTGGAAGGACCACGTTAATTCCATTGTCGGCAAAGTATATGGTGCTCTTCGATCGCTTTGGGTCACAAAAGATTTCACTGCTCTAAAATCACGCAAAATGCTCGCTAAGACATTAGTTATACCTGTCCTTACTTATGGATGTGAAATCTTTCGCAAAAGCGATGCTGTGAGCCAGAGAAAACTTAATGTGGCATATAACAATATCGCGCGCTATATTTACGGTTTAAGGAGGTACGATCATGTTTCGAGATTTTCTAAAAGTATCTATGGTATGTCGTTCGATAACCTCTTAAATTTTCGAACACTTTTTCTACTATTTAATATAATTCAGAGCCATCACCCGTCCTATCTTTACAATAGACTTCAGTTCTCAGCATCAAACAGACTCTCACAGCTCATTCTTCCCCGGTTTTCGTGTTTGACATCCGAAAGGCAATTTCTCGTCAATGCCGCCCGTTTATGGAATTCTCTACCACCCACTGTACGAAGAACAAGTAATCTCACCGAATTTAGGACGCGATTGCAATTATTCCTCTCTGCATCCGATTAGTTTTCCTCCTTTCTGAACCAACACAATTTTTATGTCCTCTGTTAATAGCTTTTGTTATTTCTTCTTCTTTCTTTTTCTTTTTTTTTTCCTTAATTTACTACGATTGTATTCTTTTTGCCAAGGTCCACAAATTTATAAGATATTGTATCTTAATGTGTCAGCATATAAATAAAAAAATACTAAATACTAAATACTCAATACTCTTAGGCCATACTAAATACTAAATACTCAATACTCTTAGGCCATACTAAAAATTGATGCAAAGGTAAAATTCATGCTGCAACTGCAACCTTCCAACCCATGTACCCGACTCCTGTGTAAGAACCATGTGCGCAAATTGTCAAGGCCCCCATCCTTCCAATTCAAGAGATTGTCCAAGATACACAGGAAAAATACATTCTAGTAATTAAAACTCAAAACAAGTGCTCTATGACTGCCGCTAGACGCATGTACCATAAAAACAAAAACCCGTGAACTACTCTACCTCTTTTGCTTCTCAAGCAGCCAATACTAACCATTCCGATTCAATGGTAACTGTTTACACAAATTCACACTCCTCAGCTCCTACACATCCAACACTGCCGAAGAATAAAGAGAATAAAACAATTCAGATCTCTTCTGGCCCGTCAGCATTCACTCATAATAATAAACAAAGCAACCCTCTTCTTAGGACTCGGCCTAATCCCTCACGCACAACTACTACCGTACCCAACAACCAACAATAATATAAAAACCCACAAAAGCTCAATAGAAAATTCGCCCACCTCAACTTCGCAATGTCTTACCACTTTTTCTCATCTCCTTAACCAAGGCAGCGGCCCGCATCGGCAGCGGTCATTTCTCCCTGGTGCTATTAACCCAGTACCACCACGCCGCTGCGGCTGCGAAGTGAGGATGACGATTGCCTTTTACTCATAAGATAAGAGGGAATCGCGTTAGTCGCCCCTGTCGCGTGGACCCCGCGACGTTATCCTTTTTAACCAACAATGCAAAAACTAACAGCCTAACTATTGTTCATCGACCAAATACACGTGTTCCCTCGAATACCAAAACAAACTTCAAATTCTTCAAAACAGAGCTATGAGAATCATTTTAAAGTATGATCGACAAACTCCTATATTAATCATGCTACAATCCTTACGATAGCTAAGTGTGTCCCAGCGGTTACAACTCAATTCACTAGTCATGATTTTTAAAATAAAGCAAAACATGTATCCTGGATATATGCAAAACAATGTTATGTATATAACGAACAACAGGTATAGTTTACGGAACCTTGTGACTTTCGGCTACCCCATATACAGAAGTGCGCCTACCCAAAACAATTGCTGTATATACGTAAAGATCTTCAATTATTCAACCGACCTCCAAGTGAAAATAAGAATTTATCCCATGCAAACTTATTTAAAACTAGAGTTAATTTCTTATTAAAAAATAATCTTATTTGAAATAATTGTAATTCAAATTAAGAGTTTACGAACTAATAAAACCTCTATAAAAAAAAATCGCTCTTTGCATTTTGCAATGGAATATCAAAGGATACTTAAACAATGATGATGAGCTAAATATTCTAATTAAGGAGTTCTCTCCTTGTATAGTTTCTTATAAGAAACACATTGCCTTTTTAATAACCAACTAACGTAACATCAAAACAAGGCATTGGTGTTTTAATAAAAAAGAACATTCATCATAAAAGATTAACTGCTAATTCAAACCTGCTAGGCATTGCCATTAAAGTAACTACGTATAAAATTGCAGTTGTGTCTATTTATATATTGCCCGATCAACGTTTTTCTAAAAACGTCCTAGGTATTCTGCGTGACATTAATGCGCCTATTTTACTCATTGAAGATGTGAACGCGTGGGTGTGCTTTTGGTCTCTCCGAAAACCAATCTAAGAGGTACTATTGTGGAGGATTTCACCCTCTCCTCAAATCGAATAGTTTCGAATGATCTCTTTGATAAAGCACCGACAGATAAGACGAACAAAGAAGCAATACCCTCAATACCCCAAAACTGCTCAAAATCACAAAAACATACAGTGCCTTGGTACAGCTGACCTACGAAACAAAAATATAATAGCGTGGAAACAATTTAAAAATAACCCAAACTAATGTAATTTGATCAACCATAAAAAATCAAATGAAATATTTCCTTCATGCATTCATCTGTTCCATAAATAGAAACTCCTCAACAGCAAAGATTCGGAGCAACTCCGCTGTCTAACAGGGGATTATACTAGCAGGACTATAAGATGTGTAATTTCCTCTCAGGGCCCAATTTCCAACCCGTCAGTAATTTCTAACTATTTTGCAAAAATCTGGTCTAAAGAATCGAAAGACGAAAATTTTTCACCTAATTTTTGTATAATGAGTATGTCTCATGCCTCCATAATACCTCTATGGTAACTCCAACTAATCTCCCAGCTCGACGGATTTTTTTTTTTATTTGTGGGTAGGTGAAAATCTTTCATAGACACTGAGAATACTAAGCGCGTCCTCTTAGTAGTGTCAAATTCTTACTGACCAAAAACACCACCCTTCGATATAAATTTGTTATATATTGCAACTAAGTAATAACTTATCAAGTAATCAAAAGTCAGGCAGGTTACTTTCCACTGAATTGCATGTTCCGCAATCTAGACGCGGTTAATCCTTATCTCGCCAAGTCGAAAGGTTTCGTCCTTTGTAGTCGGCGCCATAAATTGCTCTCATCCAAAATTTGTCGGACTGTATTGTTGACATATTCGATTAGTCGGTTTCTATGGTTTCTTGCGAAGCTTCGAATTTCAGCTCCGATTGTTGGAATTCCGAGATCCCTGTTTGCAAAAGGTATTCGGCCAAGTTTAGAAAAATTGGCAAGTCGTTAGTTTTCTTATTAGTGAAATTCACGTGAATAGATTTAGATTCGTTGAGGGCGATTCGCCCTCCCTCATCCATTCATCTACTTTATTCAGTGCGTTTTGCAGTTTTGCAGTTTTGCAGTTTCTTCGATTGTTTTACCTATTGCTAGGATAGAGGTTTGATCCGCAAACGTAGCAAGGATATGGCCATCTTCTTTCGGTATATCACGAGTATATAACAGATGCGGTACGCGGGCCGAAATTTATTTGAGCTCCGAGTATTCGTTTCCATGTCTAACACGGAAGAGTCTATTCCCGAGACATGACTTTAAAATATCATATAGGCTCACAGGGAGAAGTTGTCGTAATTTGCATTTCAAGCCATCATGCCACACCTTATCAAAGGCTTGCGAGACGTCAAGAAATACGCTTGATCATATCTTTTTTTCTTCAAGTGCTTTCTCGATTATGTCAGTAATTGTATGCACCTGGTCAATCGTCGAATGCTTACTTCTGAACCCAAACTGGTGGTCACTTACTTACTTACTTAGATGGCGCTATAGTCCGGGGTGGACCTGGTCCTCAACCAACAAACCTCCAGTCAGCACGGTTACGAGCTAGCTTTCTCCAGTTGCGCTCGCCAAGTTGGTTGAGGTCCCCCTCCACTTGTTTGCACCACCTACCATGAGGTCGTCCTCTACTGCGCCGTCCATCCGGGGTGGATTCGAAAACTTTCTTGGGGGGAACGTTGGGCTCCATCCGCTCTAAATGACCCAGCCATCTTAGTCGCTGTATGTGAACCCGAGATTTCCTCAAGTGAATTGTAGAAGGGTTTGCCTAATGCGTGATGTCTACCCCTAGCTAGTGCTGGACAATTGCACATGTAGTGGATAATTGTTTCCTTTTCGGTGGGTATGTTGCAACTACGGCAGTGTGTATTATATGCTAGTTTGGCTGCGTGCTCTCCTACCGGCCAGTGTCCCGTGATTATCGCGATTGTACTGCCCGTACAATAGGGCGCGTTCTGTTCAATAGGGCGGTTGTTTTGGTCTTGTTGTAGTTAGGCCACATCTTTCTGGATATGACGCAGTTCGTTAACCTGGACCATTTAAGGTTAGCTTTTCTAAGAAAGATTGAGGAGATGTTTGCCTTAATTGCTCCGAGCGGGGTGTGAACAAGTTCAGCAAGTGAGCATTGAAGGGCTGAGCCTCGCCTGGCCAGTTCGTCAGCATGTTCGTTGCCATCAACGTTGCTGTGGCCTGGAACCCAGACTAGGGTCACCATGCATTGGCCATCTAGCGAGGCCAGCTCCTGTCAGCATTCTAGTACTAGTTTCGAGGAAATGGTTTCCGAGGCAATGGCTTTGATAGCAGCTTGGCTATCGATTAAAATAGCGATTCTTTGCCTTGGTAGTGTATTTGTGTGTGACTTGATTTGGCGACAGGCTTCGCGAATGGCGAGTACTTCCGCTTGAAAGACGCTGGCAGCGTCCGGGAGTCGATACGATCTTGCGATGTTCGGGGACTCCGAGAAAACACCCGCACCAACCCCACAGTCCATTTTTGACCCATCGGTGTAGACTGTTAGATCGAACCCACTGGTCGCCTGTCCATCTTGCCAATCTTTTCTTGTACGGAATTGTACATCGAAACGCTTTGTGAAGTTCAATGTGGGGATGATGTAGTCTGTTGGAGTCGATACGAATTCTCCTGGTAGAGAATCTAGGATATTGCTGTGTCCATAGGGTTTCGCAGTCCAACACTTGGACTCTCTGAGTCTGATTGCGCTGTGCGCTGAGATGTTTGTGATATGTAGATCTAGGGATAAAAGGTGTAGCAGGACTGTTAGAGCGTCTGACGGAGTTGACCGTAGGGCGCCTGTGCTGCCTATGCATTCATCGGGCATACTTTCGTCCGACCAGATTTTACAGATGAGCTGGTGCATGCTCCGTACCAGCTCATCTCCTCCTGCCTTGAAAAGTTCAGCGGCAAGGCCGTCGGCTGCAGCAACTTTGTTGAATGTGAGTTTAGATATCGCTATCCTCACTTCATTCTGATCGGTTTAATGGGAATCTTGACTGTCATCGTCACTGTTGAATGGCTCATTCTGCCTGACAGCGGAATATTGGTCATCATCGCTGTTTAACAGTCTGCAGAAGTGTTCCTTCCATATTTTCAGTACAGACTACTATATTACCATTTTCGTCCCTGCAGGCTTCTGTTCTGGCTTTGAAACCCTGGCATGTTCTTTTTACCTTTTGGTAAAATTTTCGAACGTCATACTTACAATAAAGTCTCTCAATCTCCTCGATCGAGCGCTTCTCATGCTCCTTTTTCTTCTTTCTGAGAAGTCGATGTTCCTCTTTTCTCCTGCTCACGTAGAGCTCGTAATCAGCTCTGGTCCTTCTATGCAGCGCCGCGTTGTACGCCTCTTGTTTAGCTGCATGTGCTTGCCGGCATACCTCATCAAACCAAGGGTTTCGTTGTGGTGGCCGAGAGAAACCCAGTACATCAGAGGCGGCATCTCTGATGGCTTGTTGTCAACGCTGCCACTGGTCTTCCGCATTTGCTGCTGGCTGCATAGGACTTAGATTGAGATTAGAAGAAACTCAATCGGCAAAGGCTCTGGCGGTCTCTTGCGATTGTAGCCGCCCGACGTCAAATTTCCTCACAGTATTTCGTCGATTTCGCTCCGTTGTGGATATCCGCATCCGTACCTTGGCTACAACTAGGTAGTGATCGAGTCCATGTTGGCTCCTCGAAAAGTCCAGACACCCAGAATTCTGGAAGAGTCCCTCACGTCGATCGCAATGTGATCGATTTGGTTGATAGTTTTTCGATCAAGGGAGAGCCATGTTCCTTTGTGAATATCGAGACGTGGGAACCGCGTACTAGCTACGACAAAGTTTCGCTCCGCTGCAAAGTCGATCAGCCTGAGTCCGTTGTCGGATGTGATGTCGTGCAGGCTGTGCTTTCCGACCACCCTAGTAAAGACGTCCTATCTTCCTAGCTTTGCGTTAAAATCGCCTAGGACAATTTTAACGTCGTGGCTAGGGCATTGCTCGTACGTCTTGTCCAAGAGCTGGTCGTCCTTCTTCTCGTGAGGGGCGTGAACGCATATTAGGCTAATGTTGGAAAATTTAGCCTTGAGACGGATAGTCATGAGGCGCTCGTTCACATGCCGGACACTCAAGACTTCTTGCCTAAGTCTGCCTCCAATGACAAATCCGCACCCGAATAGGCGCTGTCCTTAGCCGCGTTTTGTTTTCCCCGTGAACTGAACTAGTTCATCTCAAAATAAAAAACGCCGTAGTAGATGTCGCAGTTTTTCATCCTCCTTTTGCCCGGCCCATCCCATCGCACTTCTTGGATGGCGATAATGTCTGCTTTGAGACACTCTAGGGCCTCCGCAAGTTGTTCGGCTGCATGTGGTTTTTAGAGGCACCCAACATTCCACGTGCAGACACGAAGATTGTTGTCCTTTTTACGTTTCCTTGGGTCGTTTACAGTAAAATCATCCGTATCCGAGGCTGTTGGTTGCTTCGTAACCGAATGTTTTTTACGTGGTAGGGAAGTTAACCCGATGGCACAACCCCCAACCTGGAGGACCAGATCCTTTTTATGCGGCCCCTAGAACGAGGAGCCGGATATACCGATGTCGGTAACCCACTTCGGGGGTATGAGCGCTGCCGTTGGCCCATTAAGGGTTCATCCGCCACCATCTCTTTTTCAATACCCTGACGTAGTATTGAAAATCCTTACAGACCTCAGCTCCAAATATGTCGAAGTAGCTTCGGTAAGGTATCCGCTGGTCTGTAGACGTCACCGTTGATTCCATCGAGAGAATTCATCCGCCGCATGTCCTCCTTCTAAGGAGCTCTTGCTAGACTTCTGAGACGCATATTTCAGCCAATCAGGTCAACAAGAGATGCATCGTCCGGTTAAACATATGCGTGCTGAAGTTCACCCAGATGTGCTTACGCAGGTCTGAGTGTTCAGCTACACATACATCGTCAGACTCAGCATACGCTCATCGTTAGTTCACTATCAGATAGCTATCCAGCGGCAATATTCAAAAAGGCAATATCAATGCACGTTCCAAAGACATCGCGATGTAGGAAAGCCAGGCCTATACACGCCTGGATCACACAAATGCGACGACATCGGCATTATTTCATTGGCCTCAGTAACCGAGTGATCCAAAATCGGCGGGCCAGCCGATATTTTCTGACGTCAAATAGACGAACCCCACAGGCGGATCAGTAGAAATGCGGTGAAGTGGGAGGGTTGTGATCCCTTATTTTCGGATCATAACCTCGCTGATAAAAGGAAGAAGAAGAAGAAAAAGAAGATAGCTATCCAGCGGGCACCACGAGGAGGTGCGGATGCGATTTTGCCACGCCAAACTGGTGGTCAAGAATATGATTATTTTCTTCTACGAGTATAACCGGTTGGAGACGCCTTAGTAATATCCTCTCGAAAATGTTGGATATGACTGGAAGAAGCAAAATTGGTCTATGCGATTTTACCTCATTTAGCGGTTTTCCTGGTTTTAAAACCATTATCACTTCCGCAACTTTCCATTGGCTCGGTACGTGTTTTAATCTGAGTGTAGCATTTACAATATGGAGAAGCTCAGAGAACGATTAGTTCAACATTATCTAAAGCCTTGCCAGTTAGTTGTTCTACCAGTTAATCTCGTCGGCTCTAGGTTATAGACTAGTTTTTCACTCAATGTCAAAATAACTGGAGAATGATCAGACCACAGATCAAAGATCTCTTTAACATTTATGCGGTAGATATTCCTTTCACAACGAAATAATCGATCAGGTCAGGTATTTTCGAAGTATCAGTTGGCCAGCAAGTAAGTCGGTTTACCCGTCGAATGGAAATCACAAAACTGTGAATGTTTAAAACGTTAATAAGCAATTTTTTTTTCACCTCACATTTTTGTGTTCGCTACTGTTTAGTACTATGTAACACAAGTGCCAAATAAACGCATAGCACATTATTTGCAAAACCTTAATTTTGATAACTGACCATTTCTCTATTAAATTGCATTCCTGCTACACTCTCTTTGAATTACTCCGAATATAACGTTAGATTTTCCATAGTTTATTTTTACATTCATATTCTTTATTGCTCAATGTACCTTTGTAAATTAGTTTCGTTCTTTTTCGATTTAAAAATTCACTGAGTGTGGACGTATTGGTAAACATTTATACACAATCCATTAATACACAAAACATTTATACACAACATATTTATACTACACAAATTAATTTAATAAAGTACACCTATTGAAATTATTGCTTTCACAATCATTACACATTTACCCAAACTCAAAATTTATATTCTATACACTTTTACACAAACCATATTCGCTTCAACACAACAGCAAAAGATACATTGAGCGACGAATGAAGAAAGAAAATGTACACACCAAGTCGTACAGAGCTGCCATTGCTCAGTGCAGAGCGACGAGCGAAGAACGACATGTAAACGTCAAACCGCTCAGAGCTGTTATTGCTCAGTGAAGACATCAAACTGTTCAGAGCTGGCAGTGCTCAGTGTACACAAATCAACGATGAAGGAAAATGTGTATACCTAATGCGCATAAAGCAGCCCATACACAATTCAATTCGATTGTAAACTGAGTTGTCAACTGAATTGATACTTGGCCACACACTTCATCAACTGAATTGAAAGACTTTGCTTCAACTGCCAAAAATATCATTACTTTGTTGGAAGTGGAACGACGCGACGTAAAAAAACACGACGAGTGCATGTGAAGACGATTTGACAATGAATATGTACTGCAAATTTAATTTAAATTAATTGAGTTTGAAAGACTTGCCAGTCAACTTCCAAAATTCAAAATCTTTTGATTTTTCTTCAACCAACTCGTCAATCATCAAACTGATCACTTGACAAAGCCACACACGGGTTGATTTCACTGTGATTTGACTGAGTTGATGATTGAATTGAATAGTGTATGGTCTGCATAAGGGAGGAATTATTTTTTACATCGCATCTATGTATACTGAAGTGCCAGGCAGCAAAGGATTGAACAAAGCAAAGCGTGGTGAAAGAAATGCTTTGTGTGCACAAACAGGTATATGAAATGTATATTATTCGCTGGGTTATACCACAGATAAGAGAAATATGTATTTCCCTTGTATGTAGTTATATTAGTTATAGATTTTTAGATTTAGATTTTATTAATTCACAAATTAATTACAATTCTTTACAAACATCGAAAAATCAAAAAAGCATGGCAATAAGCCATCTGCCGATTGACAATTTTTTAAAAAACCATTACTACTTTATGGATTGCAATTTAATAAACGAAAAGCGTTATTCTTTAAAATTAGAAACTTTCTGTTATAATTCTTCGCCGATAGGCTAGGGCTATTTTACAGTACGCTACCAGAAGAGACGTTTGCGGTTCGTTGAGCTTACTTATGATTTCTTCATGGGAAATTTCATCTACTCCAAACAAGTGCCGTCTAGTTTCCCGGAGCGTAGGACATCTTCCCACGAAATGAAATATATCCTCCCTCTCCGCCATGTTACATATATTACACAAGACCGGTAGATCTTCCCTATGCGGTTGATAATTTAGTGGAAGTAGTTCAGCTCGCAGTTTTAGCATAAGTGATATTTCTTCGCAGCTATTACCATCATGAAAGTAGTTTCGGTCTCCCAAATTATGATCCAACTGCCTATAAATAGATCGATGCAGTGACTCTAATGCTTCTCTTTCAAATTGTTGTCTGAAGTTAACATCTACTGCTGCTAACAACTGGTATAGCTTTGGCTTCCATGACTCCGTGCTTGCTTCATCCAAATCCAAGCTTATTCCACACTCGTGCGCTAGTTCGTTCCAATTTCTGTACCAACCATTATTGCATCGTAGTGCTTCCAGTGCAACTTTTCTTGGTAATCTTTCCAAAGGCATATTGAATACCTTTAAAATATAGTCCACCTGCAGTTTCAGCGTCTTTATAGCCAGTGGAGAAAGTCCAGTCTCTAGCATTATGGCATAGTTTGGGGTGTTTGGTGGTAAACGGAATATCCTTTAATATAAATATATTAGTTATATTCAAAGCACAAATTTACAGATTTGTGTGTTTGGTGTGTACACGTGCGCCTACATAAAAAAAAAATACTTTTAAGATGCCGCCAATAATAATGCGAAAAAAGATTACATAGTTTTATTTTGATTTTTTTTACAATTAGATGAGAGTTTCGCAAAATGTAATTTCTGCCAGGCACATGCAAATCAAGTGGGGTTAGTTTATTTTTTGAAATATTGGGTTGAAATATTTTTTTTACGGTATTAGTACTAATAGGGATAGTATATGCATATTAACAATTTACCCAAGAGTGCAGTTAATGATATAATAATTTATTGAAGATAACAGAAAAAGATGTAAATTGTACTTTATTGTCATAGTAAGTTAAGAATTTTTATTCGTAAAAGAAATTACTCCCATACATTCGGATTCACAGGTTATATTCATAGTGAATAAGAAATCACGTTAACAGTTATAGCTGTGAACATACATTCACGACTTAGCCCAACTCTACTTTTTACCATTGTTGTTAACGATATTTCATTACGGTCCAATACGTATGGTGCTAAACTATCATTGGAAAAATGTAAATTATTACACATATGCCAAAAACGATCTTGTTCCAAATTACTAGAAATAAATATTCGAAATGTCCATATCGGGCCTTACTGACAACCAAATTAAGTATACAGCTTAAGTATAATCTCCATATTTTTCAAAATGTTTGTACCAATAACGAATTTACTAGTCGGCTTTAGTGTTAGTATGGAGCTAAATTTTAGTGTACGGAAAGCCAAGTCTAATTGTTTAATATATGACATTAAAGAACAGAGTGATGTTTATGTAGTAATTTAATAGTAAGAACAATACTAAAAAGGATTAGATTTGCGTAAATTTGTTTATAAATCTAGTTGTAATTTTATAAGCGTTATTTAACTTTTATAAATTTTAAAAATTCCAGACAGGTAAATTTGAAGTGAATAGAAAAGAGAAGGGTTGCTTTCACAAAAAATCCATCGTAAATTCATTTGCAAAGATAATTCTCGGTATGTGCATGAACCTTTCGTTCCCAAACCATTTCACTTTTGACAGAAATCTTCATTTGAAATTTGCGTTGAACAAGAGAAGACGTAAATATAGCTACCCTAACATGAAAATATTATATCAATCGCTCTTTTCCACTTGTAGAATTTTTGCGGTGCATATTTGCAAATAAAATACTTATGCAGGTATTTTTTTGACATTCATTCAATCATTTACTCTCATTCGTCACTTCCGAAAACATCCTAAAACAGGAAAAACCCCAAGGAAGTGCGCCCAAAACCGACACTACTTAGTACGTTTATATGCAGAGTCGAAAAGTCGAGGTGGGATCGAGTTGAGATTTTGATCTCAACTACACACCGATTCAAAAGATTGAAAAGTCCAAATGCGGTTGAACATAGGAACATAGATAAGTATAGCAGAGATTCCGCAACAGCAACATAACCAGAACGTCAAACACAACTGCAGACTTACCTCGCTTTTTCCTTGAATTTCACTCGCACTCTACTTTTTGCCCTCCGACGATCAGCAAAAAATTAAAAAAAGGAATGGGGGGAAGCGCTTTGAAAACAAAGCACTCATACTTCCACCGAGAATTATATTTTGTAGTAGAACAAATAAAATAAAAATAAAAATAAATAAATAAATAAATTTCGGTGCAATCAACCCCTTCCTTTTTGACTCACATAAAATCTACCCGTCTCACGCGACACAACTTTCATTCCCATGATAATGTAGCCAGGATATTAGTCTTAAAAAAAATCTTATGGATTACAGTTTTCATTTAGGAAGGAAAAAGGGAACTAACAAAGGGTATTAGTTTCAGTACATTGGCATCGCCGTTTTATAAGTCAATCTCAGTTGATTTTATTTATTTTGACTTTCGAATTAAATTTTTGGTTGGATGAAATTATAAAACGCCAAAACAATGTTATGTAAAAGATTCAATGAAAATGTAGTAGATTTTTTTGAAAGAGTGAAGTTTAACTAAAAGCTTACTATTAAAACATTATTGGTACACTTAGTGTGTATTAATATTTAAGTCGGCACCTTTTTTAAGTCACGACTAACAATTCGTTGTTAGTAATTTCCATCAAATCTGTTAATAAACTAAAAATATTAGGTTTAACTTTTAATGTTAATTATAAATGAAACAATCACATTATTGAGCTTAAACAAAGCCTAGCTGACAGAGCAAATATTGTAAATTACTTAGCGTGTAAGAAAATCGATGTTAATATTAACGCCTTATGTTATGTTACTAGATCTCTTATTCTAAGTAAATTTGATTACGCTTTATGTATCAGTGGTAATTGCCCTAAGTCAACACAACAATTCATCAAACCGGTCTGTCATCAAACAGCCCGGAGGAGCATTAAGGTATTTCCAACCACTCCAATACAAACCATTTTAGTCGAGGCCGGTCTTCCAACAATTGAAAAGCAGATTGCGAAAACCAAATGCAGGACTTTTGCGAAGCTTCCCTTTTCAACAAAATCGATAGTTGAAAAATACTTTAAATCAATAATATTCTTACGACCCCTAAAAAGGTCCCATCTGCAATCTTTCATATGACTGAAGCTGCTGCCCAAATAAACCTACCACTGAAACATTTTGGAAAATTTTTGCCAGCTCATCCACCTTGGCTTCTAGACTCGACCTCCTTCATTATGGATCTATTAAAAAGACAATGGCAATAGCGACAACTAGATTTTTGAGCCCATTACAAAGACATAATAGTTGGTTTTGAATCAAAAGGATGGAAGTTAGTCTTTACAGATGGCTCTAACTGGCTGAACACAATGCATGCCGTTGCGGCGTAGCAATAGCGTAGTACGTAGAGCTGTCAAATAGTGCGGCGCTACATTTGCAAAATTCGCCCACAATGGTGTAGCGCGTAGTAATGTCAAACAATGTCAGTTGATTAAAATTGTGTTTTTCTTTTTGAGTGTTATTGAGATTTGATTATTTTTGTAAGATTATTGTGCTATAATAATACAATAAAAATATTAAGAAATGGATAAATTTATTTTCCTTTCACGAGCAAAATAAATTTTTCCACGGCGTGCTCTTCCAGTTTGACTGTAACGAATATTTCAAATTTATTGCGCTACTGCTGAACTCAGTTCAAGAATCCTTACTTACTTATGTTAGGTGGCCCTACAGTTCGGGGTGAACCTGGGCCTCAACCAACAAACCTCTCCATTAAGCTCGGTCTTTAGCTAATTGCTTCCAGTTGCGCACTCCAAGTTGGTCGAGGTCCCCTTGAACTTGTGCGCGCCACCTAAGGCGAGAAGGTACACTACTGCGTCGTCCCTCGGGGTTAGATTCGAAGACTGCGGGCCGGAGCGTTGGTGTCCATTCGCTCTACATGTCCTAGCCATCTCAGACGTCCAATACCCAATTTTTTTGACTAGGTCGATGTCGCTGTACAGCTCGTATAGTTCGTTATTGAATCTTCTCCTCCAAAACCCGTTGACGCAAGCAGAACTTGTGCGCGCCACCTAAGGCGAGAAGGTACACTACTGCGTCAACCCTCGGGGTCAGATTCGAAGACTGCGGGCCGGAGCGTTGGTGTCCATTCGCTCTACATGTCCTAGCCATCTCAGACGTCCAATACCCAATTTTTTGACTAGGTCGATGTCGCTGTACAGCTCGTATAGTTCGTTATTGAATGTTCTCCTCCAAAACCCGTCAACGCAAATAGGACCGAAAATCTTACGAAGAATTTTTTTCTCGGAGCGACCAAGGATAATATCTTCATCCTCTTTCAATAAAGTCCATGTTTAAGCACCGTAAAGCAGGACTGGGATGATCAGCGTCGTATACAGAGTCTCCTTAGTTGTTCGAGATAGGGCTTTACTGTTGAATTGCCTTAAAAGCCCAAAAAAACAGCGATTGGCAAGAGTTTTTCTTCGCTTGATTTCTGCACTGACCTTTTTTTCGAGTTTATAGCAGAGCCAAGGTAGACAAAGTCCTTTACTACCTCGAAGTTAGCTGCCCACTGTGATGTTCTGTCCAATTCGTCGGTGTTGGTTGTCCCTTCTTGTTGACAGCATATACTTGGTTTTGCCCTCGTTTATCGCTAAACCCATTTTGGCCACTTCCGCCTCAATGCTTGCGAACGCACCGGTGACAACCCGCTGAGTTCTTCCGATAATGTCTATATCGTCGGCGTATGCAAGCAGTTGTACAGACTTGTAATAGATTGTGCCTCCGGTGTTGGCTTGTGAGTTCCGCACAATCCGTTCAAGTACAATATTAAAGAAGTCGCATGACAGCGCGTCACCTTGTCTAAAACCTTTTTGACATCAAAGGTCTCGGTGAGGTCATTATCGACATTGATGGAGCAGCGAGCGTTCCATCGTCCATCGTTCCATCGTCAACCTGCACAGACGGACGGACAACTTCTCTATAGATGCTGTCATAGACGGCATTGAAATCGATAAAGAGATGGTGAGTATCGATTTGGAATGCTTGGGTTTTCTCCAGGATCTGTGAAGATTTGATCGATGTTGGACTTTCCTGGCCTGAAACCGCACTGATAGGGTCCAATCAGGCTGCTGATAAAAGGTTTCAGGCGTTCACACAATATCGCAGAAAAGATCTGGTATCCGATGTGAGACTGATGCATCTATAATTGGCGCAGTTGAGGGGTCTCCTTTCTTGTGGATCGGGCAAACGATGCTGAGATTCCATTCGTCAGGCATACACTCGTCTGACCAAATCTTAGAGATGAGTTGATGTATGCACTTTACCAATTCATCACCAGCTGCCTTGAAAAGTTCGGCCGGTAAGCCGTCAGGTCCAGCAGCCTTGTTGGATTTTAGCTTGGATATTGCTATCCTCACTTCGTTTTGGTCAGGTGGACGAAAATTTTGACTATCATCGTCCATGTTGAATGGTTCATTCTGCCTGACAGCGGGATGTTGGTCTTCGTCGCCGTTATACAGTCTGCAGAAGTAGTTTTTTTCATATTCTCAGCACCGACTGTGATTCTACTACTAGGTTTCCATTTCCATCTCTACAGGTTTCTGTACGGGTATTGCTCCTCTGACACGTTCTTTTTACCTTTTGGTAAAACTTCCGTACATGGTTCCTGGAGTATAAACTCTCGATATTCTCGAACGCTCTTTCTTCTTCTTTTGGAGAAGCCGATGTTCTTCCTGTCTCTTTCGCTTGTAGAGCTAACGAGCAGCTCTCGTCTTCCTTTGCAGTGCCGCTTTGTATGTCTCTTGTTTTGCTGCATACACTCGTCGGCATTTTTCGTCAAACCAGAGATTTCGCGGTGGTGGCCGAGTGAGACCCAGCACATCAGTCGCGGCGTTTCTGATGGCATGTTGGCAGCGTTGCCACTGGTCTTCGGCACTTGATGCTGCCGGCATAGGGTGATTGAGAGATTTCGGGATACGCGTTCAGCGAAGAGTCTCTCGGTCTCTTGCGATTGTAGGTTTTCGACGTTAAATTATCTCACAGTGATTCTTCTTTGTTGCTCAGTTTGGGATATCCACATTCGTACCTTGGCTACAACAAGGTAATGATCCGAGTCTATGTTGGTCGCTCAGACGGTCCGGACATCCAGAATACTGGAGGCATGCCTTGCGTCGATCGTAATGTGATCAACTTGGTTGATCGTTACATGATCATTGGACCGCCATGTCTGCTTATGAATATGGGGAATGAGGAATGCTTGCTATGGTGACATTTCGCTCCACAGCGAAATCAATTAGCCTTAGTCCGTTATCAGACGTGCTGTCGTGTAGGCTATGCTTACCGACTGACCTACCAAAGACGAACTCCTTTCTTATTTTGGCATTAAAATCGCCAAATACGATTTTAACGTCTTATTTAGGACATTGCTCGTATGTTTTGTCGAGGAGCTCGTAGAAACACTCTTTGGTGGCAGGGTCTTTTTCTTCCGTGGGAGCATGAACACATATTAGGCTTATGTTAGCGAATTTAACCTTGATCCGGATAGTCATAATACGCTCGCTCACGTGTCGGAAGTTTAAGACTTCTTGCCTAAGTCTGCCGCGTATGACAAATCCGCATCCGAATAAGCGTTGCCTGTTGCCTTTGTAGCTATCACCGTAGTAGGTGTCACAGTTTTTCATCCTCTTTTTGTGCGGCCCATCCCATCGTACTATCTGGATGGCGGTAATATCTGCTTTATAGCAGTTTAGGGCCTCTGCTAGTTGTTCGGCTGCACGTGGTCTGTAAAGGGACAGAACATTCCACGTACAGATCAGTTGAGTCATCCTTATCCGAGGCTTTTGGTTGTTTCAGAACCATAGGCTTTTTACGTGGTAGGGAAGTTACACCGACGGCACAACCCCCAACCTGGAGGGCCAGTTCCTTAATTATTCCCCTAGGACGAGGGGCCGGGTACACCGAGAGAATCAAGAATCCACCACGAAAACATCGTATAGAAAACCAAAACAATCTTCAACAGTCGTCGATTTCTCTGTCTGTCACTTATAGCGCTGCACAAGTTAAAAGTAAACCAACTTCGTACTACACTTCTGCTACGCCGCAGCTACCTCATTGTGGACGCACCACTGAGTTCCCATATATTTTTACTTTGTGACAGGTCATACTACGCTACTGCTACGCCGCAGCGACATACATTGTGTTCAGCCAGTAAAACGGTAAACAATCACCCTGATTGGCGTTATCGTTTGTCGCTTTTCGACGATTGTTTCGACGAATCCATTTTCATAACTTTTTCACTGTGAAAAAGTTGTAATAGTATTCTACACGACAAACAAATTGCTTAGTACAGGTCATAGCTATGAGTAAAACGACAATCGTCGAAAAGCGACAAACGCCAACGACAATCAGGGTGAATGTCTCATTTGGGTTTGTTTACGCAGGCGGTATGGTAATACGTTTCGGCATATTACAAGAAAAGAAGTTTTAATCTTCACTTCAGAAGCTACCGCCATTCTCGAAGCGATCAAAACGATGCAAAAATCCAACGAAGAACATATTGTAATTGCTGATAGCATATCAGTTATTAAAGTTATACAAAACGATACATATAACACCCCAATAATCAACAAAATAAGATATATCATTATTAGTTGCAAGCGTAAACTTAAATTAATGTGGGTACCCAGCCACATAGAAATACAAGAAAACGAGTACGCCGACGAAGCAGCTCCCTGTCTCAATGCTTGGCTGCGACCGTTCGAGTTAAAATCAAGAACTTATCCTTTTAAATTCTAAATCTATACTGACTTATTCCTACCTATCCTCCGCCTTATATAGTATCGATTCCATCCATATCATCCACATAAGACATAATGTACATTCGGTACCACCTTCGATCTTTGGGTACCTGATCATAAATCGTCATAAACCATTTCCTGTGATCAGGTACCGTCGGTGATCCGTTCTTATGTTTATAGCTTTAAGCAAAACCCGGATTAGTCGCATTTAATGTGTAATGAAAAGCAACTTAAGCGATTAGGCTTAAGAGTTGCTATGCGATAGTTAGGGATGGAATCGATATAGGTATATTGTTATTATGATATTTTGGGACGCATGTAGTGAGTCACTACACACTCACAATATGCCTCTGCATACGTTTGACTCTTTCACTAAAAATAACTACATAAAACCATATCCTCAGCTCATCTACGAAAGAAATAGGATCTCTGGAAGTCATATCAACACCATTAGACAAAAGGCAACCCTGAATGTACCAATCCTGATTACCCTACGTCTACATCGAAATGTTCCAACACCAATCTCGCAAGGCTTCGCCTGGGCCATACTGCTACCAGTCATCAACTCCTACTCCGAAAAGAAAATCCTCCTACCTGCACTACATGCAATTGTACAGTCTATATACATCACCTTTTAGGCCTAGGACACTGCAGAATTCCTTCATCTGTCATACAAGACATCTTACTTACTTACTTATGTCCTTTAACCCCTCGGGGGGCATAGGGCGTCAACCACGCCTGCGCGCCATCGTGTTCGGAGTTCTGCAACGCGTTTGAGCTGCCTCCAACTCATTCCTAAAGAGCTCGATTCCTCCTCAACTGTTCTGCGCCACGTTTGCCTAGGGCGTCCCGCTATTCTGCCTGCCTGGGTGAGCGGATTCCACTGCATAGCGTATTTCGCAATGGAGTTGTCTTGTCATACAAGACATCTCCATACTAGAAATTTTAAAACATCCTACTAAACAATACATAACCATCGAACTTTTTGAAAATAGGTGCAATATTATATTATAATTCTCTAGCCGATCCGAGGTGATCCAATGCCGAATCAATGGAGGGCAAGTTACCTTCTCCCTGTATACAAAGGGAAGGGTGATACGCGAAACTGTGATAACTACCGTTCGATCAAGCTGATGTCACACACCATGAAGATCGTTGAGCGGGTATTAGGTGGCCGACTACGAAAAATAATACGGCTATCTGATGATCAGTGCGGGTTTGTCTCGGGTAAATCAACCACAGATGCAATCCAAAGTATAAAGATCATAATGGAAAAACATCGTGATTCCTTAAGGGATTTGCATATTGTATTGGTTGACTTTGAAAACTCATTCGACAGACAACCACGAGATCTGATATGTGTGGCGCTAAGACATCGAGGGGTTCCAGAAACCTATGTACAGATGATCATGGACATGTAGGAGGGGGCATAGACAAGAGTAAGATGCCCCGCTGGAGTAACCGAAGAGTTCCCAATCAAAGTCGGGGTGCACCAGGGAAGCGTTTTAAGTCCTTTGCTCTTTATTACAGTCCTTGATTATCTGCTTGAAGGTAAAGTGATGGACCCCAAGGTACATCAGTTATTCTTTGTTGACGATGAAGCCATCATCAGTGAGGATCCTACATCCCTGCAACGAGCACTTGATGTGTGGGTGGACGTTCTGGAGCGAAATGGGTATCGCATTAGTTCAAAAAAGACAGTACTTATGCTGCCCGTTCTCTGATCCACTCAGGCCTATTCCAGACATTTATTTGAATGGAACAGTGCTTCCCAAGTGCGAAAAGTTCAAATATCTGGGATCTCTGATCAATAGCAAAGCAATTTGTGATGACGACATCAATCATCGTGTAAGCGTAGGGTGGATGAAGTGGCGAGAAAATACCGCTATCTTCTGTGACAGAAAAATGTCCCCTAAGGTGAAAGGAAGGCTCTACACCGCAGTTGTACGTCCAGCGCTCACATACGGTTCACAATGTTGGACGATGTACAAAAAGTATGAGAGTAAATTAACGGCAGCTGAGATGAAGATGCTTCGCATGACAGCAGGAGTGACAAAGCTTGATCGAATAAGAAGTTCGAAGATCCGTGGAAGCTTTCACATCAAGGAAACCATCGTACAAAAAATAGAGCGCGACCGGCTCAGTTGGTATTGCCACGTTCAAAGAAGAGATCATTTGAACCCTGTTAAAAAGGCAATATCAATGCACGTTCCAAAGACATCGCGTCGTAGGAAAGGCAGGCCTATAAACGCCTGGATCAGACAAATGCGACGACATCGGCATTTCATTGGCTTCAGTAACCGAGTGATCCGAAATCGGCAGGCCTGCCGATATTTTCTGAGGTCAAATAGGCGAACCCCACAGGCGGATCAGTAGAAATGCGGTGAAGTGGGAGGGTTATGATCTCTTGTTTTCGGATCATAGCATCGCTCATAAAAGGAAGAAGAAGAAGAATTCTCTAGCCGATAGCTCTGGTAGCTAGGGCTATATTCGTTTATATTATTATTGGGCCTTACTGCCAAATTAAGTATACAGCTTAAGTACAATATAATCTCCATGCTTTCCAAAATGTTTGTACCAATAACGAAAATAATAGTCAGCTTTAGTGTTAGTATGGAGCTAAATTTTAATGTTCAGAAACCCATGTTTAATTTTTGAATATATGACATTAAAGAACAAAGTGATGCCTATGTGCTATATTAATAGTAAGGACAATAGGTTAGGTTAGGTTGAAGTGGCTTCTAATGAAGCGAAGGAGGCTCCTGATGTCGCGATCAGATTGCCTAAATCCTTAAAATGGAAAGTTCCTAGGTGAAGCTTTCTTCTATGGGGGAGAGCTGGACACGCACAAAGAAGGTGATGAATGGTTTCTTCCTCTTCGTCCATGCAGCTTCTGCAAAAATTTCCTATTAGACAGTGTCCTGTAATTACACCTATAATAAAGCCAATATGCAATCGATTGAGAGATCAATTTCTTAGAGTGTTTCAGATCCAACTTGGGCCAAATCTGCTTAGTCGCTATACATGTTGTACCACTTGTCCACCTAAGATTTGTTCTTTCGATTGCATTCAACTTGAATTTAAATTTACAAGTATCGATTGGTATACCTAGATTATTCTTGTCTGGAAGAATGGGTAAAGTTGTTGCTATTCTGGCGAGTTCATCACCCTTACAATTCCCCGGAATATCCCTATGCATATATGGGCGCCGTAGCGTAAGTGGTTAGTGTGTCGGATCACTGCGCGTGAGATTCCAAGTTCGAATCCCAGAAAACACGAAAAAGTTTTTTCACGGTCCCACCACTCGCGAACGTCTGACAAACATCCGAGAGTATTATTGTCTCGAAAAACATTCTCAAAACAAATTGCCCTTCGGATACGGCACTAAACTGTAGGTCTCTTTAATTCATGTGAAAAATATAACGCACACAACATGAGTTGTATTTTTTTATTTATCCCTATGCCCCGGCACCCAACAGAAGTGAATATTAAACTGTACCGACATCTCCTTAAGAAACGAATGTCAGTCTAGGGCTACTACTGAATTTATAGAGATCGATTCCAAGGATTTGATTGCAGCTTGGCTATCTGAAAAGATACGGATGGCCTTGGCGGATATCACGTTTTTCTTTCGCCATACTTCTCAAATGGGTTTATTATATTTTTGTACAATTTTACTCTTCGGAAAGGAACTGATTCCCCAATTAGTTCAGTATCCAAATGTCCTTATCGGAACCCAAAAGCATTTTTAATTAAAAAATTCTACACGAATTTAAAATGAATTAAAATTCAAGTGCGAATATAAAACGTCAAACCAAAGTTATGTAGTACCTTCAATAAAAATATAGTAGATTCTTTGAAAGACTGAAGTTTAAGTAAAAGCTGATTATTAAAGCATTATTGGTACACTTTAGACTTAAGTTTGTATTAATATAAAAGTCGACACCTTTTTTAAGGTAATTGTAATTTAATTAATAATAAAGAAATAATAATAATATTATAATTCTCTTAGGCCCAGTTTTTGAGTGCGAGATCATCCGAGTTTCGGGATTAAACTAGAGTTAGTTAACCTCAGAAACATGTTTTTCCGTCAATTTTAATCCTGAGTTAACTCCGAGTTAACCCTGCAAATTTGGTGAGTTAACCCTGGATTAAATGAGCAAATGTTTTTGACAGATTGCAGATTCTTTGGTGATTTCAGCCCATACCTTTGCCTTATCCTCAGAATTTGTTCGGTCCGTTCTTTTACATTCTATGATGTCTTCTTCTTTATCAACACAATCTAGTAAAAATTCAATTTCTTTTGAGGAAAAATTGAAGCTTCTCTTATTCACTGTGTTTTTGTTATAACCGATCTAATCGTTGTACCAACGGTTTAACAGGTTTAGTGTTGTATACGATAATTGTATCGTGTGTATCCACACAACCGACCGTTGTACTGATATCGTATGGTCGCATGGCCTCCGAAGTGAGGTGCTCTAGGAGGAATATGGTGTAACTTAATCTGTTCCGCAACACTCCAAGCTGCAATTTTGCTCTGTGTTTGCTGTTGAAGAAACTGCAACAATTCGTTACGTGCTCCAATGAAGTTTGTTCCCTTGTCGCAGAAGATATGTCGACATACCCACGTCGAGCCACAAATCTTTTTAAAGCTGCAAGGAATCCTTGACTGGACAGGTCGGAAACCACCTCGAGATGCACTGCCTTCACCGCATAGCACACGAATACAGCCACATACGCCTTACAGGTTCGTTGTTCTCGACATTTTATCGTTATGTGGAATGGTCCGCAAAAGTCAGCGCCTGTGTTCCTGTTCGCTTGCATCCTTTTAGACGGTAGGTCCCCCATAATTTGCGTGAGCATATTTGGTCGATATTTCAAGTAATGGAGACAGCTGTTGACCACCTTCTTTACCAACCTTCGTCCATCGATAACCCAGAAACGCTGTCTTATAATGCGTTATAGTTCTTTCTATGTAAATAAACAACGAGAAATTGAACAAATAAATCAGTTTATGGGAGATGTATAGGACATTGCACTGGGTAGGGAAGGTCCGCATTCTGCAGACGCCCACCAACTCGCAGGAGTTTTAAAAAATTAACGTCTATAAAGGGGTTGAGGTTTTTGATGTAACTCTTTGGGCTAATCGATTTTTCCGATTCCAAATCCTA
Source organism: Brachypalpus laphriformis (assembly GCA_945910035.1). Classification (NCBI taxonomy): domain Eukaryota; kingdom Metazoa; phylum Arthropoda; class Insecta; order Diptera; family Syrphidae; genus Brachypalpus; species Brachypalpus laphriformis. The sequence continues at coordinate 107,906,560 of OX246754.1, read as the reverse complement.
AATTTCGCTCTCAAAAGCATCCATGCTTCAATCAGCTCCAATGATGAATGGTGCTGCGTAGGGTTTAATGACTCCAAGATGTTGACATCGTCTTCCTCTGAACTAATTCGTTGTCAATAAATGTCTTCTTTCTTCTCTGCGAACGATCTATAAATCGCATAACGTAGCCAAAAATGCGACACGTCTTCAATAAATCGTTATGCCGCAGGTAACATTCAGAGAATTTTCGCTCTTTTTTTGGTGATGTCGTCAAAGTACCGTGTTACATTTACTTTTTCCGGGTGTATCTTTGCCGTATTTCGAAAAATACTTTCGAGGCCAATTAGTCTCCGGCATATAAAGAAAAGCTGGTCCTCTAAACCAACAGCTATCCAACAACTCGCTTGCATAAGCTCCTCTTGAAATAATATCTGCTGGATTCTGCTTAATACTGACATGATTCCGTACTGCCGATGGTAGTTCGCTCTGTATTTTAGACACTCGATTTGCAACAAAAATCTCCCATGTAGACAGATGTGCTGACAGCTAACAAAGCACGACTTGCTCGCATAGATGCATCCGCAAATCCGTGAATTTGAACCCGACTTACTAAATATCCTGGCCTGTACTGACTCATCCCAGTCTACATTCTTCACCCAAAGACAATATTAAGCAATATTATCTTACCCTTTACGATTACAGGGTTTTTCAGCCTTAAAGGATCAAAGAAAGTCGATAGCTCAGCAAGGCTAATGCGTTTTGTTATATTTTTTGCCGAGTTCAGTTCCGGAACCATATACTGCAGCTGGTCCAACGATGGGTTCCATTTGATTCCTAATGTTTTGATTATGTCCGAATCATTAATTCGCAACGAAATTTCTTTTTGATTGTCAGGAATAGGTTTCAAGAGCGTTTCGTCATTTGTGCACCACTTTCTCAAATCCAGTCCGGCTCCTTGCAGAATGGTCCTGACTTCTGTATAAATCTTTCCGATTTCCGAATCTCGTCCACTAATCAAATCATCCATATAAAAGTCTTAATTCAAAACCATTGACCCTAATGGATACCTGGTAAGGTTACTGTCGGCGACCGTATTTAGTTGGTACACCTTCAATTCATCCGTGGAACTACTTCTCCAAAGCACGCACTGGTATTTCCGGTCGCGCTTATCAACAATTATTTGGCGGTACATTTTTGAAATATCCGCAGTTAGGGCATACTTGTACAAGCGAAATCTCAAAATTATGTCAAACAAGGTATCCTGAATGACTGGACCTTTAAACAACACTTCGTTAAGAGAAATGTTAGATGACGTGCGAGCGCTACAGTCAAACACAACCCTTAACTTTGTCGATGAAGACTCTGATCTTAGGAGACATTGATGGGGGCATAAATACTTCATCTCGCTGACCTTGTGCTTAAGCACCTCTTCCATATGGCCTAAGTCTTCGTACACCTTCATAAATTGGCAATATTTCCCTCTGAGTTCAGGAGATTTATCCAGCCTTTTTTCTAAAGCATAAAATCTTTCGTTTGCAATGCTCAATGATCCCTAACACGTGTGGATTCTCCTTGAATGGTAATCTAACCACAAACCTGCCGTCATTCACTCGAACAATATGTCTTACAAAATGGTCCTCACACCTTTCTTCTTCAGCACTGAGAAGCCTTTTCTTCGATTCAACTCTTTCCAGACTCCAAAACCGTTTCAATATTTCGTTGAGGCGAACATCTTCCTGCTCCTCCTGGCGACCAACTAAACAGACGGTTGCCTTGGGTACAAACGAACGATCGAATGTACCAGATACAACCCAACCAAACAGTTTGTAGTATCGGGCGCCCCGCCATCTTTATCTGCCCAACAATTCAAAGAAGCATTCGGCCCCTGTTAGCAAATCTATCTTTGAAGCCTTGTGAAAGTTCGGATATGCCAATACAATATTATTTAGGATATTCCAACTATCTACTTTGAACGACTGACTCAGCTGAGGGTCCGTGATGTGTTTTATTTTTAACTACTCCAAGTCCATTTGGAAATCGTAAACTCTTGACTTGCAAGTAGCATACGTAGTATGCCGAATTTTCGAAACCCCCTTTCCTATTCCACTTATTTGCATCTCAGCCTTACTTCTAACAAGCCTCAGTCTTTGAGCCATATGCTTAGTTATGAAGTTTAAGGTCAAAGCCGAGTCCAGGAGTGCGCGAACTGGAACACTCCAAAGCTATCTTTTACTTCTATTAATGTGGTTGCCAGTACGACCTGATTTTCCGTTCGACCAAGCAATGTTAACTGGAGTGAAGGATTTTGCTCAACAATTAGCCCAGAAGCAGAAGAAAATATGTGTAAAACCTGATGATGGGGTAGAGACCAGATACACCACTTATTTTGTGAACAACGTCGCAGAATGTCCTTTCTCTAAACAATTTATGCATGATAAAATCAACCTTTTTGCTTCATAAAAACGCCTAGCTACTGATAGGTTTTGAAACTCAGTGCACGCATCGATTCTATGACCTTCCACATTGCACCCATTGAGCAGCTAATATGGTCGGCCTTCTTCTTCCTTTTATCAGCGAGGCCATGATCCGAAAACAAGGGATCACAACCCTCCCACTTCACCGCATTTCTACTGATCCGCATGTGGGGTTCGCCTATTTGACCTCAGAAAATATCGGCAGGCCTGCCGATTTTGGATCACTCGGTCACTGAGGCCAATGAAATGCCGATGTCGTCGCATTTGTCTGATCCAGGCGTCTATAGGCCTGCCTTTCCTACATCGCGATGTCTTTGGAACGTGCATTGATATTGCCTTTTTAACAAGGTTCAAATGATCTCTTCTTTGAACGTGGCAATACCAACTGAGCCGGTCACGCTCTATTTTTTGTACGATGGTTTCCTTGATGTGAAAGCTTCCACGGATCTTCGAACTTCTTATTCGATCAAGCTTTGTCACTCCTGCTGTCATGCGAAGCATCTTCATCTCAGCTGCCGTTAATTTACTCTCATACTTTTTGTACATCGTCCAACATTGTGAACCGTATGTGAGCGCTGGACGTACAACTGCGGTGTAGAGCCTTCCTTTCAACTTAGGGGGCATTTTTCTGTCACAGAAGATAGCGGAATTTTCTCGCCACTTCATCCACCCTACGCTTACACGATGATTGATGTCGTCATCACAAGTTGCTTTGCTATTGATCATAGATCCCAGATATTTGAACTTTTCGCACTTGGGAAGCACTGTTCCATTCAAATAAATGTCTGGAATAGGCCTGAGTGGATCAGAGAACGGGCAGCACAAGTACTCTGTCTTTTTTGAACTAATGCGATACCCATTTCCCTCCAAAACGTCCACCCACACATCAAGTGCTCGTTGCAGGGATGTAGGATCCTCACTTATGATGGCTCCATCGTCAGCAAAGAATAACTGATGTACCTTGGGGTCCATCACTTTACCTTCAAGCAGATAATCAAGGACTGTAATAAAGAGCAAAGGACTTAAAACGCTTCCCTGGTGTACCCCGACTTTGATTGGGAACTCTTCGGTTACTCCAGCGGGGCATCTTACTTTTGTCTTTGCTCCTTCGTACATGTCCATAATCATCTGTACATAGGTTTCTGGAACCCCTCGATGTCTTAGCGCTACCCATATCAGATCTCGTGGTTATCTGTCGAATGCCTTTTCAAAGTCAACCAATACAATATGCAAATCCCTTAAGGAATCACGATGTTTTTCCATTGTGATCCTTATACTTTGGATTGCATCTGTGGTTGATTACCCGAGACAAACCCGCACTGATCATCAGATAGCCGTATTATTTTTCGCAGTCGGCCACCTAATACCCGCTCAACGATCTTCATGGTGTGTGACATCAGCTTGATCGAACGGTAGTTATCACAGTTTCGCGTATCACCCTTCCCTTTGTATACAGGGAGAAGGTAACTTTCCCTTCATTCATTCGGCATTGGATCACCTCTCACGAATTTGGAGATGAGAATTCTGAGCCATCTGAACCCGATATCTCCCATCTTTTTCCAGAACTCAGAGGGTATTTCGTCTGGCCCAATCGCTTTTCGTTTTTTGGAGTATTTGACCGCCTCACTAACTTCTTCGACTGTAATGTCGGGTATTTCTTCACAGTTAGGGGTGGCTCTTGGAAAGTATAGCCGGGGAAACTGTTCATTCAAAAGCTCTTCACAATACTGCCGCCACCTCTGCAGAATTTTGTCGTCATCCACAAGAAGCTGGCCATGAGCATTGCTAATGAACTTTGGCGAACGAATCTCCTGAGCATTCTTCCTTCTTTGGGCGGCTATTTTGAAGATAGTGGCACTCTTGTTCATATTGTGTCTTCGCAGCTCCTGGATAGCCTGGTTTGCATCAGCAACCGGGGAAAATATTTTCTCCAGCTCCCGATACAGGCCCTCCGTACTCTCTGCTTGAAGCTGAGCGCACTTCTTCTTCGCTTTTTTCTTGCAGCATCTGTATTCCATTTCGAGGTCACTATTATTAGAGGGGCACTTTGACCAAACTTTGAAAGCCGCTTTCTTCTCATTTATCACTTTCTTAGCTTCATCACTCCACCACCATGTTTCTTTGGCGTGTTGATGGTGGCCTTTTGAAGCTCCTAGCAGTGATTTGGCCTTCTTTAAGCAAGTTCGCTGTAGGGAATCCCACATATTTTGTGCTCTGCACTCTTCATCCTCAGCTCCGTTGATGGTGTGAAAGAGGTAATTCTTCATTACGAAAACAAAAGCCTCGCCTTTTTCTTTGTCCAGATTGTACCACTTGATTTTCTCAGAGACCCTTGTTTGTTTGCTTTTCTTTCGTGTTTTCATAAAAATTTCTGTTAGCAGGAGACGGTGTTGTCGAGCGATTGCCTCTCCCAGGATCACTTTGCAATCTTTTACACGAGACTTCATGAAACTGGCTACCAAATGGTAGTCAATCTGAGTTTCATCTCCACCACTGCTGTAAGTGATCAGGTGTCGGCTTTGTTTGATGAACATGGTATTTAACACGATAAGACCGTGTGATTTGCACATGCCTAGGATGTCTTCACCAGGAAGGTTCCTGGTGCCATATCCTAGTCCTCCATGGCAGTCTTCATAGTCTTCGTTTGATTTCCCGACATGTCCATTCAAATCTCCTCCAACAAACAGAAATTCTTCCTTTGGGATGTCCTTAAGGAGATTGTGGAAATCTAGCCAACATGCATCTTTATCTCTCTGATTGTACCCATCGTGGGGAGCATATGCACTGACAATATTCCACACCTCTCCTTGTATTACTAGTTTGAGAGACATCAAACGGTCGCTGGACTTCGAAATGCTCAAGACGTTTCCAAGTAGCTCTGCCGCAAGGATGATACCGGTTCCGTTCCTAGCCTTTTCCGTTCCGTAGTAGAACATCTTGTAATCTTTTGTCCTAACGTCCAAGAAACGCGCCCGATTCCCGGTGTTTTTCCATTTCGTCTCTTGGACACACAAGATGTCCACCCGCCTTCTATTCATCATCTCTTCCAGCTCGTAACTTCGACCGGTCATGCTTCCAACGTTCCAACTCGCGACCCTTAAATTGCGTCCAAACTGTTTCATTATGTTGCTAGCCCCCGGAATCCGTATAGCTCTGACCCGAACATTTCTGCTCGGTCCAGGATCAGTACCATGCACAGCAGTGGTAGTGCCTGGCGGGGTAGTGCCTTTCCTTTTTGCAAGTATTATCATAATGATACAGTTTTGCAATACAATTTTTGCACCATATTGCGATGGTGTTTGTTGTTTGACACGTGCATGCTCCTGTTTTAGTATTGTTTGATCTTTCTTTTATGACACCGGTGATCTCCAGTCGTGTCAACCCACGGACTCGCATGCACACTTGTGGGAGGGTTTTTATGTAGTATATGTGTCGCTAGGCTCACTTGGGTGTTATATTGCCTAGATCTGATTTGTCCCCTTAGTCGCCTTTTACGACAAGCGCTAGTTGTTGGGGGGCGCTGCAGTGATATTCTTAACCCGTCCCTGCACGGGCACTAATATGGTCGGCCTAGCTGGTCTATTATTACTATTAGATCTATCGCAGACGCGTGTACGCGGAAACCCTCTAAAAGTAGACGCTGATGAAGAACCTTCAGATTGGTGTGTCTTTGATTGGCTTTAATTTTTTGGCATCGACGGTCCAAAACCTTAGTAGCTGGTTATAATCCTTAGAATTGTGCCATTTGGATTGGGTTTCAGAATAGACTCTAACGCTAGCGAGATAAGGATCGCATGGTCAATATTTTTGTAATTGCCTATCGACACCATGGCAGTTACGTGAGTATTAAAACTGTCTTCCAGGTTTCTTAGCGAAAAGAAGGAAGTTTTGGACACTTTGGGTCTTTCCAATAAGAAGTTAATACATATGTTCTTGGAAGATTAAGCTTTTGCTATCGAACCGCTTCTCCAACCTTTCCAATACCTTTCGATAATTGTTACCTATGTTAGGTCGAACTCCTTAACCGCTCCTTAAGCAGCTCCAGAGAAACATCGCTTCAAATAATTCAACTTCTGTAAGTTATCAATCGTCGCATCTTTATCGACTAAGGTTTAAAATAATCCGATAGAATTCGGATACTCCCAAAATTTCCCAGACAACGTTGGCAGGTTAATTTATTTCAATCTTGACCGTTTGTGGGCGCCGTGGCGTAAGTGGTTAGTGTGTCGGATCACATGAGGTTCCAAGTTCGAATCCCAGAAAATACCAAAAAGTTTTTTCACGGTCCCACCTCTCGCGAGCGTCTGACAAACATCCGAGAGTATTGTTGTCACGAAAAAGCTTCTCAAATCGCCGTTCGGATTCGGCATTAAACTGTAGGTCCCTTCCATTCGTGTGAAAAATATAACGCACCCAACATGAGTGGTTGCGAGTAGCTAGGCCCTGGCACTTTAAAGAGCTGTTGCACCAAATATTTGTATTTTTTATTTGACCGTTCTATTGGATGCTGAGCGCTAAATGTACCATTAAGGTCCCTTCACAGCTCAGCGGCCTGCGAATGCGAACGAGCGAATATTCGCCAATTTTGACATTAAATTCACAACTGCTTTTTTATCTGGTCGCGGCAATCCGCGAATTTCAGTTGTCATTCATTTTGTAACTAATTGTCTCAAAGTGAAAAATCGTATCGTAGCTTTTATTCAGAAGGTAATATCACAGATAATAAGTACGAGTATACAGATGTCGCATGGCCATACAGAAATTTGAGCAAATTTTCTATACCAACCGACAACAACTAACCGACAAAAAGCTTTTGCTTAAAGCGCTATCAGATAAGCTTTTTTTTCATGCTTGTTTATTCACTTCATTTTCCCTTAACTTTCATTCTCACCCCACCAAGGGAATAATGAAAGGATCGGAAAAATATATTTTCTTGGTGAGATAAAATCAGTAGTATCATTGTATATACAATGGTAGTAGAGAAATTGAATAGTAAAGCATGTGAGAGTGTGTTAGTGTGTATGCTTGAAGGAAAATCAAAATTTTTAGATTTTTGCTCAATAATGTATCCACCATTGACGTTGTGTATATGGGTGATTGACAGATTGATCATGTATATTCTCATTTTTGCGTGTACAGCGACGAGGCAACATAGTAGGAAGCAAGTAGCGGAAGGAAGTTTTTATTTTTTTTGATGGAGATGGAAGAGAACAATTTTACTTTAGAATTTATAGAAGTTTATCGTTCTTTACCAGCGTTGTGGAACGTAAAAGCGAAAGAGTATAGCAACCGTATTTTAAAAAATGAGCGGTATGAAACGCTCCTTAAAAAAATATGTATACATATATCATATCATATTTTCTTTTTTTCTGTTTTTGAAAAAATCACACCAGACCGTACGTGCTTTCATCTCAACGTTTGTGTAAAAATGAGTGATTGAAGACTCATGCTTGATGTGTGTATATGCAACGTCAAACAGAATTTACTAACACACTCTCACATGCTTGATGAGATTTTGACCTGTGTATATGCCGCTTAGGGAAAAGAAAGTAATGCTTATTTGGGATGAAATGTGTCTTTACAAGAGAATTTAACCTATAATAAGTTTAAAGATGTTATAGAAGGATTTTAAGATTATGGCGAAAACAACAGTTCAAACATTTGTGTAAAGTTCGTATGTGTTTTCATGATACAAAGCTTGTGCGGAAAATTTAAACAAGTTCTTTATTATATAGATTTCAGTAGTAATATTCCTGCTAAACAGTTAGTGCTTGAAATGTTTAAGTGTCTAGAAATTTGTTCGGCATTAAGTCTGAGCGTTCGAGGAATATGCTGCGACCAAGGACCAACAAATAGGAAGCTTTATGAAAACTTAGTTATTACGGAAGGTAGGCCCTATTTTGTGCATAAATTGCTTGTAAGATATTCCTATTTTGTTCAAAAGTGTTAGAAACAACTTACTCAAAAGTACCAAAGATGCTGTTGTGTCATGGAAAGTTATCGAATTTCTATTGAGTAGAAATTATTGAGAAAAATCAACCAGTTAAAATATGCCCAAAGTTGACATCCGCTCACATTAACCCTACAGATTTTCAGAAGATGAGCGTACATCTAGCTACTCAAGTACCTACTAAGCCGAAGTGTTTCTATTGGAATAGAGACACACAATAAATTCAGCTGATTTTCAGACGACTTAAATGAAAAACCTCAAAGCTTATTTTATGGTTTTTAACCCGGCGAGTGTGAGGCTGGGTATGACATACCCACCCTGTTATTTACATAACTGTATTTTTTAAACTAATCACACAAACGCATATACCCTTTATAATAAAATACCATTTTTTAAATGTTAATATTTATTATAACAATATTTACAGGTAATTTTGTATGTGGGTATGTCATACCTAGCCATATACTCTATGTTACGTTTTGTCACCACACTCTCGCCGGGTTAAAGACTTAAATCACTGAATTTGCTATAACTTTTAAACTGAACACGATTTCCTAAAAATTTTGCTGCTTTTTTCGAAATACTTAATTTAATATTTTTTTTATATAAGGCCTGAGCTTTAGAACAAAGTCAAAATCATTACTAACTAACTACTTTAAGTCGCTAAGACTTGAATATTTCTTAGTTACCCTACAATTCAATAATGTTCACTGAGTTCGACGTAAATCCTTCGAAAACTGAACTAGTACTATTCACTAGGAAATACAAATAGCTCCGTTTAAATTTAGAAACACGGAACTTAGGTCAGGTTAGGTTAGGTTGAAGTGGCTGCCAGCTAAGAATCACCAACACACTTAGACCAATAATAGGTCCATTGTGATACCACATGGATCATGAGAGAAATTTCTCCTACCTAGTCGTTAAACCATTCTGAGCTTCTTATGAAGGGTAGGAGGCTTTTAATATCAATGTTTTTCAGATCGCCTATGTCGTTGTAATAGGTGAAGCTTCCTTCTATGGGAAAGAGCTGGGCAGTGACAAAGAAGGTGAGGAATAGTTTCTTCCTCTTCCTCATCCATGCAGCTTCTACAAAAGTCGTTCGCAAAAACGCCTAGCCTTGTGGCAGGCTTGCCTATTAGACAGTGTCCAGCGATGACCACTATTAACGCGCCGATATGCAATCTGTTGAGAGAAATCAAATTCTTAGAACGTTTTAGATCTAGCTTCGGCCAAATTTGTTTTGTCGCTAGACAGGTGGGTCCACTTGTCCACCTAAGGTTCGTACTCTCGTTAGCATCCAGCTTAAATTTGAGTTTGCAGGTAGCGATTGGTATACCTAAGGAGCCTTTGTCCGGCAGGATGGGTATAGTTGTTTCTATTCTGGCGAGTTCGTCGGCCTTACAATTCCCTGGAATGTCCCTATGCCTCGGCACCCAACACAGGTGAATATTGAACTGCTCAGCCATCTCCACGAGAGACAAGCGGCAGTCTAGAGCTATTAAGGAATTTATAGAGGTCGATTCCAAGAATTTGATTGCTGCTTGGCTGTCTGAAAAGATGCGGATATTTTTAGCAGATATCACGTTTTTCTTAAGCCAAGACAAGACTTCTTTAATCGCCAACATTTCCGCCTGGAACAAGCTACAATGATTTGGAAGACGGAAGGAGAGCTTAAGATTAAGCCTGTCAAAGAAAACATCTCCAACAACCCCGTCCTTAGATTTTGAGCCATCAGTGTAGAAGTGGATTGACCCATCTTCTAAAAATGTATCATCATTCCAGAGTGATCTGGAGAGGATGGTGACGAGGAAGTTCTTGTCAAAATTTAGACGTGGGATGGTGTCCGTGTCCGTGTTTTCGGGAGAGATTTTGAGTTTATTTAAAACGGAAGAGTGGCCAAAGTCTCTTCTTGACCACTGTTGGGTAGCTTCGAGGCAAACGGCTGCATTCGCTACTATTTGCTTGCTAAATATATCGAGGGGTACCAGATGATTGATTCCAATAGCTTTATTTGCAAGAGAAGAGTGCTACTGTAGCTTTCTTTACTCTTTCTTTAATATTAGGCTTCCAGCTTAGTTTCTTATCTAAGATGCGACCCAAATATTTTGCTGTGTCAGAGAAAGTTAAGCTGATACCATTTAGAGATGGAGGGTCGACTGACGGAATTTTATATATCCTGGAGAAGAGTACAAGTTCAGTTTTGCGGGGGTTTACACCCAAACCACACCGAACTGCCCATCTAGTGAGCTTGTTTAAAGCGTTTTGTAGAAGTTCTTTTAGAGTATTTATGAGCTTTCCTGAGACAGCCAAAGCAACATCATCTGCATAAGCGATCGCCGTGCATCTCTCACCTTCCATGATTAACAATAGTTCATTAATCACCAAGTTCCACAAAAGGGGGATAGAACACCACCTTGCGGAGTGCCTCTACGGACAGACCTTCTGGTAGACGTCCCACCCACCCACACATCCAGAAAGGCAACCATTGTATACTCCTTATGAAACAGGGAATATTCAATTTTACGCAACAGTGAGTGTAATGCCGTCTCCACTGATTTGACTTTGCAATGTGCATGTTGGGCCGCCGACAGTAGTTTCTTGTCGATACTATTGCTTAAATGGATATCAATCAGTCGTTCTAATGCTTTTAGGAGGAATGATGATAGACTTATCGGTCTGAAATCTTTTGGATTTATGTGAGAGCATTTGCCCGCTTTGGGTATGAAGACATCTTTAAATTCTCTCCATATCTTTGGGATATATACCAGATCTGGACAACTTCTAAAAATTGTCTCAAGCATCGGCCGGATTATGTCCGATGACTTCTGCAACTCGGCAGGTATAATGCCGTCTGGTCCCGCGGATTTATATGGTTTGAAGCTGTGCAGTACCCACTGAAGCTTGCTCTGTGTAATCAGTTTTGAGGAGTTTGTTTTTTGTGCAGATGGTTTGCTGAAAACCATATTGCTAACAACTTGGGAACTGCCTGGCAAATGAGTGTCAAGCAGTAAATTTAGCGAATTTTCGCTTGAAGTCGTCCAAGACCCATCGGTTTTCTTAAGGTAACTGGATGTAATTGGATTTAAAGAGAGAATTTTCTTCAGCCTGGATGCCTCAAGGCTTCTTCTATTTTACCACAGAAGAGTCTCCAAGAATTACGTTTGGCTTTCCTTAATTCTTTTTTATATATGTTTAGGGATGCCTTGTACAAGTCCCAATCTAACGCGTCTCTCGTACTTTTGGCATTATTAAAAAGTTTTCTACAATTATTTCTTAAAGGACCTAAACCGGCAATCCACCAATGCGGCTTCTTCTTGCCCCTGGGTTGTATCAAGGGGCATGAGGAAGTCAACGCTATATTTAAGGCTGAGGTTAAGTCCTCAGCCATGCGATCAAGTTCTTGGGGGTTGCAGGGGGGATTAAGGTGATCTGAGGTAACTAAGTTGCTTAAAGTTGACCTGTGCTTGAGCCAATCAGTTTTGCGGTAGTTCCTAAAAACTGGAGGGCTAATAGAATCTATGTGTAGCGAGAATTGGAGATACTTGTGATCCGAGAAGGATGGTTCGCCTGACACCTTCCAATTCTTGATGTGGTGGACGATGCTATCGGAGGCAAGGGTGATGTCCAATACTTCTTGCCTGTTTCTGGTGACGAAAGTGGGGTCGTTACCTATTGCACAAAATAAGGTTTGTACTTGGAATAAAATCGAAAAGTAAAGTATACACGCTCTGGGTTTACCTTCGTCGCGCAGATACGGGGTGTAGTAGTTAGGAGTCTTGGGTCCACGTATCAAATTGTCCACAACCCAAGGTTCCTGGACCAAGACTATATCTTCCCTGTCCTTTGAGAGACGGAGAAGAAGGCCGGCAGAAGCCGTATTGGAGTGGTGAATGTTAATCTGAACTAACTGCAGCATTAGCGCTACAATCAGGCAGAGGAACCTCTACCACTGTGGTATTCAGGGCTTCTAAGTCTGAGGAAGATTCCAACAATTCGTGCTCACTCAAAAGAATGGGTGTAGATTTTCAAAATTGTCATCCGTCTCCATGTCAGACAATTTGTCTTCATCGACTAAAGACGGGTTATTAGGGAGCGACGCTTGAGAGTCATCACTATCCAAGGAAGGGAAAGTGATAGACTTGGGTTCGTTAATTGCCGGAGTGGGGTCTGAGGGATGAGGGGGCAATTTGCCCAAATCAGACTATTCGTCCTTTTTATAGATCTTGATGGTAATAGTAGACAACACCTCCAGTCTTCGCCAAAGGAGCAGAGATTCCTCATTGATGACAATAAGTGCACATCTATACACACCTCTTGGCTCGTCCAGCTTAGCGACTTTCCTTGAGTGGTACCTTCTGGTACCTTGAGGCTCCATGCGACTATTGGAAGTAGTTGGACCATGTGTAGCCACAGACTTTCCGCTATCCAATTTCACAGGGGCTTTACCGGTAGACAGCTTGAGCGCCGTACTGCCGTCCGGTTTGAAAGGAGAACCTGTCTTTTTTTGTATTTTTTAAAAGTTCCCTAGCGGAACGAGGGTGAGTATTAATACCCTGGGGCTCCATGCGGCTATTGGTAGTAGTCGGACCATGTGAAGCCACAGTCTTCCCGCTAGCCAGCTCTTCAGTGGCTCTACCGGTAGACAGCTTGAGCGCCGTACTACCGTCCGGTTTAAAAGGGGGACCGGTCTTAGTTGATTTTTGTTTTGTATTATTTTTTGAGTTCATTTATTATTCCCACGAGTAGCGGAGAAAGGGATGTCAGTCTGTGCAGAGATCCGCAATACACAGATAAGGCTAGCTAATCCGGAGGTCCAAATACTCCGTTACCAGGTTGAACCTCGGCACGGGTCGTATGACACCTTGATCCGGCCCACCGGAGGGGAGAAGGGGAAAGGAAGGATGGGAAAGGAAGGGTTGGGGCCGACTGCATCTTGGTTTCGAATCTCATCTAGGGAATAAATCCCAAGAGTCTTTGACCTCTACTAGGCCCTTACACCAAGACGAGGTGTGCAGTCACGTAAGGGAACACGGAACTTAGCTTTACAAACAAAGCAAAATACTTAGGGCTAATCCTTGATAGTAAGCTTAATTGGAAACAGAACATTCAAGACGGAACCAAGAAAGCAGAAATCGCCATATACACCTGTAAAAAGGCTATAGGTCCTAAATGGGGTCTTCAACCAAAAATAGTCCATTGGTTGTACCTGGCGGTGGTAAGACCAATCCTGCTTTATGGCGTTCTCGTCTGGTGGCCTGCACTTGAAACAAGGTGCAACACAAACATTATCGAAAGAGTACAGTGATTAGTATGTAGGTGCATCACAGGGGCTCTCAGGTCCACTCCCGCAGCCGCCTTAGAAACTCTACTTAACATTTTCCCATTTATATCTTTGGGAACAAAAGATAAAAAATCGGTCACATGAAAATTCTAGAAAATTCCAATCTCGGAGAAACAGATTACATATTCCCATTTATCGATTTCAATATCAAATATAACACCACCATCCCTGACAGATCCGCATGGGATGACGGTATCATTCTAAATGACGTTCGATTGAATCAGTCACTCTACTACGCTTATGCATCTACACCTGCACGGTTCACTTAGGCCCATACCTGCTTAAAACTTACACAACAGTACAGCGGTTCGATTGAATCAATCACCCCCAATACTTGTTTGTACACTATACCTACCCGGTATACATTGACTTGGTTGATTGAGTCAGTCACCCTATCTAGCCACTTCAGGCACAGCTATTCTCAGCCAGTACTCTCCTGAGAAAGGTTAATGTTTCCCGGAAACCGGTGATTCCTCCGGTCCTATCTTTACGTGGTAACACAATGGACCCAAGTAGTCTAAGTGTGTCCTGACATTGTCAGGACAGCCACCTAACCTATCCTGACCAACATATAATATACACTATTCAAAAATATTATATTTCTTTATACAAATTATTATATTTATTCAAAAATCAACGCATCTCCCCAAACGACGATATTTTATTAGTAAGGAAAAAGATCTTCCATGGATCATACAGACACACACAGCTGCTTATATACATAAATATTTTTGTTTCGATCCGCACATTTAAGCGAAATAGAGAAATGGTAAAGAAAAGGGATATTTTGTTTGTCTCCTTACAAATAATTTCTTCGCAGAAACTAATAACAATTCAACTTTTTTTATATTAATCGATAGATAAATTAGGCTGCAATGGTGTGCTTACAAATGTGCTAAAAACGGTTTGTTCGCAGTTCGGGCATTCGCTGTTCGCTGTGCTGTGAATGGACATTTAAAGCTTTCAGACTGATTTGCACTTCTGACAATCGCTCCAGAATCTTTGCTTTGGTGCATACGTATAGTTCTTCTATTTCACCTCTAAAAGCACCATTCGACTTTTCTTCACCCTTTATATTGAGTTTCTCAATCGACATTTGAATATTTAGTACTTGCTTGAAGTAGGACTCTAATATCCCTAGCTTACATTCTAACTCGCAACGGAAAGTGAATCGCTCTTGATAGAAATAAGCTTTTTAATTCAAGTTAAACTGCCTTACGTATTCGTCCTCAACATTTTCAGCTCTGACAATTTCTTTTCGTTACTTTTTGCCGCCTCGGGTTGCTCACCAGCTTCCTTCTCCGTGTTCGACACTTTAGCTAAGACGAGCTGCTCTCTTTTTTTTTTTTTTAATTAATCGGATGGGTTCTATATACAAGAAAAAGAGTGCACGAGATAGACTTAAGCGATCAGATGAAAAAATTCAACAATGCTATTTGAAACATCAACAATGATCTTATCAACAATTCTATTTCCCAGCAGCAAATACTTTGCTTTGCATAGTTCTCACGAAAACACATCATAAATCAGCAAAATCACTTCCGTCAGTATAAATAAATGTTCCGCGACAATTGCCCAAAGTTTTAGCAACAACTTACTAGAACATAAAGCTTCTCCGCTTCTCTTGTATCATCAGCAATAGAATGCACTAGTTATTTGGTGCGTTTTGGTGAAACGTCGCTTCTCAGTGAAGTAAGATTTAATACATAGTACAACAACACGAAGTGAATTGGAATCACTTTAGCTTTTTTTCTCAGTCGAACATGAATGGGAAGAGCTTTTTCGTTGAGAAAAGCTTATTAATTCAACTTGAATGATTCAGTAGTATGTATTTCATAGATTTAAGCATAACTTTTTCATACTTTATACTTCAATTTCAATTCAATCACCAATCTTCAAACAATAAAAGAAAGTTTTTAACCAGATTGACTTGGAATCGTTTAATGGAGAAGCTTTCACTTTGCTTTGCATAGTTCTCACGAAAACACACCAATTGCCTTGTTTCTTTGCTTCCACTGCACTCAAGTTTTTGATGACTCTTCCGTTTCTTCAAAAGCTTATTCATTGCCCTATGACGAAATAAAAGCTTTTAATTGCTCTTTACCATGCTTTTACCAATTGAAATTAGTAGCGCTGTTCGGGTGAGGTCCAACGTTCACAACGAATGTTCACCAGACTGCAATCCAAAGAGAAGTGTCAGGGGGTACAAAGTGCACTAGCAGATACCAAGAGATGATCAAGCAACTGCGATCCACTGATTGCATTGGAATTACGCGATCTCGAGCAAATATGCAAATATTTATTAATTTGTTAGATCTTTGATGATCTTTCACCAAATAAGATACATATCTAGGTTATATGTACACATATTTATAGATCTGACATCTAACGATTTCCTGGGTTTCGGCACCAAAATGTTTAAATTGCATTAGCTTGTGCAATTGTTTTTCAGCAAAAATAAAAGTTAGGATGGGATTAGAAATCCACTCGACAACGACTTGAGGGAAAATTTAGAAATAAAAAACGCTCGGTTTCAACTTACGAGTATATGGAACTTTTTATTAACCAACGACTTGTTGCTTCAAAGATTTAAATTCAACGAATAAATTTACATTCCTTTGTCTAACTCATCGTAGCTGGTCCACTCTATTAAATATCCGTTTTAGTATAGTCGAACCACACACTTCGCCGTAAATTTTACTCTTATACTAGATTATATAGTTCAACTTCACAATTCAACTTTAAGTCTTTACAATATTACTCAACAAGTTCATATTAGCCGCGTTTTGTCTTCCCCGTGAACTGAACTAGTTCATCTCAAAATAAAAAAAAAACGGGCTCCTGGTTCACCACATAACACCGCCCATCTGTTCAGTTGTCCGTCGCATCTCACAACATTTACTCCAAGATCCTTATGGACTTACACAGTCGGTGCTGCCGCTTTCTTACTGATGACAACCCACCTACACCACCTTAACGTTTGAACCATACGAATCAACATAGTTGCTACAACAACAACAACAACAACAACAACGTTTAATATGAATTAAAAATGGCGGAAAAATAACAATCGAAGTGAGAAAAGTGCTTAATATTTTTATATTTGCTTAGTTAAGTGTTTTTAAATACTTATGTCAGAAAGTGAGGATACAACAAAAACTATGATTTACTTCTGGCATTCAGCAGAGCTGCCAAGCTTTACATATCATTTTTTTTTTTCTGAAAAGCCATCTAGTGGTGCGATATGGGATAGAAATTCTGCTTCACGAAAATTGAACCAACTAAGTGCTGGTTCAATTGTTGTTTTTGCATTCAGTGTAAAAATATGAATTGAACCAACTCACGGGGAAAACAAAACGCGGCTATTAATTGTAGGACTGCGTCAACAGTTAATAAATAATAATAATAATATCATTAATTTCCATTTTGTAACATCTTATTCATCGTTTAAAAGCTGTAAAATATAAATAACTAGAAACAAACAAGTAAACGTAATAAAAACGAAAAATTCCAAAAAAAAGTAGATGCACTCTCACTTAGACCAGCAAAGATCCATTGTGATTCATTACATTACATAAATTTGGAGATGAGAATTTTGAGCCATCTGAACCCAATGTCTCAAATTTTTTTTCCAGAACTCAGATGGCATCTCGTCTGGCCTAACCGCTTTTCGTTTTTTTGGAGTATTTGACCACCTCACTAACTTCTTCGACTGTAATGTCGGGTATTTCTTCACAGTTAGTGGTGGCTCTTGGAAAGTATAGCCGGGCAACTTCATTCTTCTTCGCTTTTTTCTTGTAATATTTGTATTCCACCTTGAGGCGAGCTTTTTCGTCTTCATTATTAGAGGGGCACTTTGACCAAGCTTTGAAAGCCGCTTTCTTCTCATTTATCACCTTCTTAGCTTCATCACTTCACCACCATGTATCTTTGGTGTGTTGATGGTGGCCTTTTGAAGCTCCTAGCAGTGATTTGGCCTTCTTTAAGCAAGTTCGCTGTAGGGAATCTCACATATTTTGTGCTCTGCACTCTTCATCCTCAGCTCCGTTGATGGTGTGAGAGAGGTAATTTTTCATCACGACAACAAAAGCTTCGCCTTTTTCTTTGTCCAAATTGTATTTATTTATTTATTTAGCTTAATACAAGCAAGCTTAAATCTAAACTTAAGAACTAACAACGAGGGACCTTAACTCTAACTTAACTTCAGGCACAGCTATTCTCAGCCAGTACTCTCCTGAGAAAGGTTAATGTTTCCCGGAAACCGGTGATTCCTCCGGTCCTATCTTTACGTGGTAACACAATGGACCCAAGTAGTCTAAGTGTGTCCTGACATTGTCAGGACAGACACCTAACCTATCCTGACCAACATATAATATACACTATTCAAAAATATTATATTTATTTATACAAATTATTATATTTATTCAAAAATCAACGCATCTCCCCAAACGACGGTATTTTATTCGTAAGGAAAAAGATCTTCCATGGATCATACAGACACACACAGCTGCTTATATACATATATATTTTTGTTTCGATCCGCACATTTAAGCGAAATAGAGAAATGGTAAAGAAAAGGGATATTTTGTTTGTCTCCTTACAAATAATTTCTTCGCAGAAACTAATAACAATTCAACTTTTTTTATATTAATCGATAGATAAATTAGGCTGCAATGGTGTGCTTACAAATGTGCTAAAAACGGTTTGTTCGCAGTTCGGGCATTCGCTGTTCGCTGTGCTGTGAATGGACATTTAAAGCTTTCACACTGATTTGCACTTCTGACAATCGCTCCAGAATCTTTGCTTTTGTGCATACGTATAATTCTTCTATTTCACCTCTAAAAGCACCATTCGACTTTTCTTCACCCTTTATATTGAGTTTCTCAATCGACATTTGAATATTTAGTACTTGCTTGAAGTAGGACTCTAATATCCCTAGCTTACATTCTAACTCGCAACGGAAAGTGAATCGCTCTTGATAGAAATAAGCTTTTTAATTCAAGTTAAACTGCCTTACGTATTCGTCCTCAACATTTTCAGCTCTGACAATTTCTTTTCGTTACTTTTTGCCGCCTCGGGTTGCTCACCAGCTTCCTTCTCCGTGTTCGACACTTTAGCTAAGACGAGCTGCTCTCTTTTTTTTTTTTTTTTTAATTAATCGGATGGGTTCTATATACAAGAAAAAGAGTGCACGAGATAGACTTAAGCGATCAGATGACAAAATTCAACAATGCTATTTGAAACATCAACAATGATCTTATCAACAATTCTATTTCCCAGCAGCAAATACTTTGTTTTGCATAGTTCTCACGAAAACACATCATAAATCAGCAAAATCACTTCCGTCAGTATAAATAAATGTTCCGCGACAATTGCCCAAAGTTTTAGCAACAACTTACTAGAACATAAAACTTCTCCGCTTCTCTTGTATCATCAGCAATAGAATGCACTAGTTATTTGGTGCGTTTTGGTGAAACGTCGCTTCTCAGTGAAGTAAGATTTAATACATAGTACAACAACACGAAGTGAATTGGAATCACTTTAGCTTTTTTTTCTCAGTCGAACATGAATGGGAAGAGCTTTTTCGTTGAGAAAAGCTTATTAATTCAACTTGAATGATTCAGTAGTATGTATTTCATAGATTTAAGCATAACTTTTTCATACTTTTTACTTCAATTTCAATTCAATCACCAATCTTCAAACAATAAAAGAAAGTTTTTAACCAGATTGACTTAGAATCGTTTAATGGAGAAGCTTTCACTTTGCTTTGCATAGTTCTCACGAAAACACACCAATTGTCTTGTTTCTTTGCTTCCACTACACTCAAGTTTTTGATGACTCTTCCGTTTCTTCAAAAGCTTATTCATTGCCCTATGACGAAATAAAAGCTTTTAATTGCTCTTTACCATGCTTTTACCAATTGAAATTAGTAGCGCTGTTCGGGTGAGGTCCAACGTTCACAACGAATGTTCACCAGACTGCGATCCAAAGAGAAGTGTCAGGGGGTACAAAGTGCACTAGCAGATACCAAGAGATGATCAAGCAACTGCGATCCACTGATTGCATTGGAATTACGCGATCTCGAGCAAATATGCAAATATATATTAATTTGTTAGATCTTTGATGATCTTTCACCAAATAAGATACATATCTAGGTTATATGTACACATATTTATAGATCTGACATCTAACGATTTCCTGGGTTTCGGCACCAAAATGTTTAAATTGCATTAGCTTGTGCAATTGTTTTTCAGCAAAAATAAAAGTTAGGATGGGATTAGAAATCCACTCGACAACGACTTGAGGGAAAATTTAGAAATAAAAAACGCTCGGTTTCAACTTACGAGTATATGGAACTTTTTATTAACCAACGACTTGTTGCTTCAAAGATTTAAATTCAACGAATAAATTTACATTCCTTTGTCTAACTCATCGTAGCTGGTCCACTCTATTAAATATCCGTTTTAGTATAGTCGAACCACACACTTCGCCGTAAATTTTACTCTTATACTAGATTATATAGTTCAACTTCACAATTCAACTTTAAGTCTTTACAATATTACTCAACAAGTTCATATTAGCCGCGTTTTGTTTTCCCCGTGAACTGAACTAGTTCATCTCAAAATAAAAAAAAAAAACGGGCTCCTGGTTCACCACATAACACCGCCCATCTGTTCAGTTGTCCGTCGCATCTCACAACATTTACTCCAAGATCCTTATGGACTTACACAGTCGATGCTGCCGCTTTCTTACTGATGACAACCCACCTACACCACCTTAACGTTTGAACCATACGAATCAACATAGTTGCTACAACAACAACAACAACAACAACAACGTTTAATATGAATTAAAAATGGCGGAAAAATAACAATCGAAGTGAGAAAAGTGCTTAATATTTTTATATTTGCTTAGTTAAGTGTTTTTAAATACTTATGTCAGAAAGTGAGGATACAACAAAAACTATGATTTACTTCTGGCATTCAGCAGAGCTGCCAAGCTTTACATATCATTTTTTTTTCTGAAAAGCCATCTAGTGGTGCGATATGGGATAGAAATTCTGCTTCACGAAAATTGAACCAACTCAAGTGCTGGTTCAATTGTTGTTTTTGCATCCTGTGTAAAAATATGAATTGAACCAGCTCACGGGGAAAACAAAACGCGGCTATTAATTGTAGGACTGCGTCAAAAGTTAATAAATAATAATAATAATATCATTAATTTCCATTTTGTAACATCTTATTCATCGTTTAAAAGCTGTAAAATATAAATAACTAGAAACAAACAAGTAAACGTAATAAAAACGAAAAATTCCAAAAAAAAGTAGATGCAGTCTCACTTAGACCAGCAAAGATCCATTATGATTCATTACATTACATAAATTTGGAGATGAGAATTCTGAGCCATCTGAACCCAATGTCTCAAATTTTTTTTCCAGAACTCAGATGGCATCTCGTCTGGCCCAACCGCTTTTCGTTTTTTTGGAGTATTTGACCACCTCACTAACTTCTTCGACTGTAATGTCGGGTATTTCTTCACAGTTAGTGGTGGCTCTTGGAAAGTATAGCCGGGAAACTTCATTCTTCTTCGCTTTTTTCTTGTAATATTTGTATTCCACCTTGAGGCGAGCTTTTTCGTCTTCATTATTAGAGGGGCACTTTGACCAAGCTTTGAAAGCCGCTTTCTTCTCATTTATCACCTTCTTAGCTTCATCACTTCACCACCATGTATCTTTGGTGTGTTGATGGTGGCCTTTTGAAGCTCCTAGCAGTGATTTGGCCTTCTTTAAGCAAGTTCGCTGTAGGGAATCTCACATATTTTGTGCTCTGCACTCTTCATCCTCAGCTCCGTTGATGGTGTGAGAGAGGTAATTTTTCATCACGACAACAAAAGCTTCGCCTTTTTCTTTGTCCAAATTGTATTTATTTATTTATTTAGCTTAATACAAGCAAGCTTAAATCTAAACTTAAGAACTAACAACGAGGGACCTTAACTCTAACTTAACTTCAGGCACAGCTATTCTCAGCCAGTACTCTCCTGAGAAAGGTTAATGTTTCCCGGAAACCGGTGATTCCTCCGGTCCTATCTTTACGTGGTAACACAATGGACCCAAGTAGTCTAAGTGTGTCCTGACATTGTCAGGACAGACACCTAACCTATCCTGACCAACATATAATATACACTATTCAAAAATATTATATTTATTTATACAAATTATTATATTTATTCAAAAATCAACGCATCTCCCCAAACGACGGTATTTTATTCGTAAGGAAAAAGATCTTCCATGGATCATACAGACACACACAGCTGCTTATATACATATATATTTTTGTTTCGATCCGCACATTTAAGCGAAATAGAGAAATGGTAAAGAAAAGGGATATTTTGTTTGTCTCCTTACAAATAATTTCTTCGCAGAAACTAATAACAATTCAACTTTTTTTATATTAATCGATAGATAAATTAGGCTGCAATGGTGTGCTTACAAATGTGCTAAAAACGGTTTGTTCGCAGTTCGGGCATTCGCTGTTCGCTGTGCTGTGAATGGACATTTAAAGCTTTCACACTGATTTGCACTTCTGACAATCGCTCCAGAATCTTTGCTTTGGTGCATACGTATAATTCTTCTATTTCACCTCTAAAAGCACCATTCGACTTTTCTTCACCCTTTATATTGAGTTTCTCAATCGACATTTGAATATTTAGTACTTGCTTGAAGTAGGACTCTAATATCCCTAGCTTACATTCTAACTCGCAACGGAAAGTGAATCGCTCTTGATAGAAATAAGCTTTTTAATTCAAGTTAAACTGCCTTACGTATTCGTCCTCAACATTTTCAGCTCTGACAATTTCTTTTCGTTACTTTTTGCCGCCTCGGGTTGCTCACCAGCTTCCTTCTCCGTGTTCGACACTTTAGCTAAGACGAGCTGCTCTCTTTTTTTTTTTTTTTTTAATTAATCGGATGGGTTCTATATACAAGAAAAAGAGTGCACGAGATAGACTTAAGCGATCAGATGACAAAATTCAACAATGCTATTTGAAACATCAACAATGATCTTATCAACAATTCTATTTCCCAGCAGCAAATACTTTGTTTTGCATAGTTCTCACGAAAACACATCATAAATCAGCAAAATCACTTCCGTCAGTATAAATAAATGTTCCGCGACAATTGCCCAAAGTTTTAGCAACAACTTACTAGAACATAAAACTTCTCCGCTTCTCTTGTATCATCAGCAATAGAATGCACTAGTTATTTGGTGCGTTTTGGTGAAACGTCGCTTCTCAGTGAAGTAAGATTTAATACATAGTACAACAACACGAAGTGAATTGGAATCACTTTAGCTTTTTTTTCTCAGTCGAACATGAATGGGAAGAGCTTTTTCGTTGAGAAAAGCTTATTAATTCAACTTGAATGATTCAGTAGTATGTATTTCATAGATTTAAGCATAACTTTTTCATACTTTTTACTTCAATTTCAATTCAATCACCAATCTTCAAACAATAAAAGAAAGTTTTTAACCAGATTGACTTAGAATCGTTTAATGGAGAAGCTTTCACTTTGCTTTGCATAGTTCTCACGAAAACACACCAATTGTCTTGTTTCTTTGCTTCCACTACACTCAAGTTTTTGATGACTCTTCCGTTTCTTCAAAAGCTTATTCATTGCCCTATGACGAAATAAAAGCTTTTAATTGCTCTTTACCATGCTTTTACCAATTGAAATTAGTAGCGCTGTTCGGGTGAGGTCCAACGTTCACAACGAATGTTCACCAGACTGCGATCCAAAGAGAAGTGTCAGGGGGTACAAAGTGCACTAGCAGATACCAAGAGATGATCAAGCAACTGCGATCCACTGATTGCATTGGAATTACGCGATCTCGAGCAAATATGCAAATATATATTAATTTGTTAGATCTTTGATGATCTTTCACCAAATAAGATACATATCTAGGTTATATGTACACATATTTATAGATCTGACATCTAACGATTTCCTGGGTTTCGGCACCAAAATGTTTAAATTGCATTAGCTTGTGCAATTGTTTTTCAGCAAAAATAAAAGTTAGGATGGGATTAGAAATCCACTCGACAACGACTTGAGGGAAAATTTAGAAATAAAAAACGCTCGGTTTCAACTTACGAGTATATGGAACTTTTTATTAACCAACGACTTGTTGCTTCAAAGATTTAAATTCAACGAATAAATTTACATTCCTTTGTCTAACTCATCGTAGCTGGTCCACTCTATTAAATATCCGTTTTAGTATAGTCGAACCACACACTTCGCCGTAAATTTTACTCTTATACTAGATTATATAGTTCAACTTCACAATTCAACTTTAAGTCTTTACAATATTACTCAACAAGTTCATATTAGCCGCGTTTTGTTTTCCCCGTGAACTGAACTAGTTCATCTCAAAATAAAAAAAAAAAACGGGCTCCTGGTTCACCACATAACACCGCCCATCTGTTCAGTTGTCCGTCGCATCTCACAACATTTACTCCAAGATCCTTATGGACTTACACAGTCGGTGCTGCCGCTTTCTTACTGATGACAACCCACCTACACCACCTTAACGTTTGAACCATACGAATCAACATAGTTGCTACAACAACAACAACAACAACAACAACGTTTAATATGAATTAAAAATGGCGGAAAAATAACAATCGAAGTGAGAAAAGTGCTTAATATTTTTATATTTGCTTAGTTAAGTGTTTTTAAATACTTATGTCAGAAAGTGAGGATACAACAAAAACTATGATTTACTTCTGGCATTCAGCAGAGCTGCCAAGCTTTACATATCATTTTTTTTTCTGAAAAGCCATCTAGTGGTGCGATATGGGATAGAAATTCTGCTTCACGAAAATTGAACCAACTCAAGTGCTGGTTCAATTGTTGTTTTTGCATCCTGTGTAAAAATATGAATTGAACCAGCTCACGGGGAAAACAAAACGCGGCTATTAATTGTAGGACTGCGTCAAAAGTTAATAAATAATAATAATAATATCATTAATTTCCATTTTGTAACATCTTATTCATCGTTTAAAAGCTGTAAAATATAAATAACTAGAAACAAACAAGTAAACGTAATAAAAACGAAAAATTCCAAAAAAAAGTAGATGCAGTCTCACTTAGACCAGCAAAGATCCATTATGATTCATTACATTACATAAATTTGGAGATGAGAATTCTGAGCCATCTGAACCCAATGTCTCAAATTTTTTTTCCAGAACTCAGATGGCATCTCGTCTGGCCCAACCGCTTTTCGTTTTTTTGGAGTATTTGACCACCTCACTAACTTCTTCGACTGTAATGTCGGGTATTTCTTCACAGTTAGTGGTGGCTCTTGGAAAGTATAGCCGGGAAACTTCATTCTTCTTCGCTTTTTTCTTGTAATATTTGTATTCCACCTTGAGGCGAGCTTTTTCGTCTTCATTATTAGAGGGGCACTTTGACCAAGCTTTGAAAGCCGCTTTCTTCTCATTTATCACCTTCTTAGCTTCATCACTTCACCACCATGTATCTTTGGTGTGTTGATGGTGGCCTTTTGAAGCTCCTAGTAGTGATTTGGCCTTCTTTAAGCAAGTTCGCTGTAGGGAATCTCACATATTTTGTGCTCTGCACTCTTCATCCTCAGCTCCGTTGATGGTGTGAGAGAGGTAATTTTTCATCACGACAACAAAAGCTTCGCCTTTTTCTTTGTCCAGATTGTATTTATTCATTTATTTAGCTTAATACAAGCAAGCTTAAATCTAAACTTAAGAACTAACAACGAGGGACCTTAACTCTAACTTAACTTCAGGCACAGCTATTCTCAGCCAGTACTCTCCTGAGAAAGGTTAATGTTTCCCGGAAACCGGTGATTCCTCCGGTCCTATCTTTACGTGGTAACACAATGGACCCAAGTAGTCTAAGTGTGTCCTGACATTGTCAGGACAGACACCTAACCTATCCTGACCAACATATAATATACACTATTCAAAAATATTATATTTATTTATACAAATTATTATATTTATTCAAAAATCAACGCATCTCCCCAAACGACGATATTTTATTCGTAAGGAAAAAGATCTTCCATGGATCATACAGACACACACAGCTGCTTATATACATATATATTTTTGTTTCGATCCGCACATTTAAGCGAAATAGAGAAATGGTAAAGAAAAGGGATATTTTGTTTGTCTCCTTACAAATAATTTCTTCGCAGAAACTAATAACAATTCAACTTTTTTTTATATTAATCGATAGATAAATTAGGCTGCAATGGTGTGCTTACAAATGTGCTAAAAACGGTTTGTTCGCAGTTCGGGCATTCGCTGTTCGCTGTGCTGTGAATGGACATTTAAAGCTTTCAGACTGATTTGCACTTCTGACAATCGCTCCAGAATCTTTGCTTTGGTGCATACGTATAATTCTTCTATTTCACCTCTAAAAGCACCATTCGACTTTTCTTCACCCTTTATATTGAGTTTCTCAATCGACATTTGAATATTTAGTACTTGCTTGAAGTAGGACTCTAATATCCCTAGCTTACATTCTAACTCGCAACGGAAAGTGAATCGCTCTTGATAGAAATAAGCTTTTTAATTCAAGTTAAACTGCCTTACGTATTCGTCCTCAACATTTTCAGCTCTGACAATTTCTTTTCGTTACTTTTTGCCGCCTCGGGTTGCTCACCAACTTCCTTCTCCGTGTTCGACACTTTAGCTAAGACGAGCTGCTCTCTTTTTTTTTTTTTTTTTAATTAATCGGATGGGTTCTATATACAAGAAAAAGAGTGCACGAGATAGACTTAAGCGATCAGATGACAAAATTCAACAATGCTATTTGAAACATCAACAATGATCTTATCAACAATTCTATTTCCCAGCAGCAAATACTTTGCTTTGCATAGTTCTCACGAAAACACATCATAAATCAGCAAAATCACTTCCGTCAGTATAAATAAATGTTCCGCGACAATTGCCCAAAGTTTTAGCAACAACTTACTAGAACATAAAGCTTCTCCGCTTCTCTTGTATCATCAGCAATAGAATGCACTAGTTATTTGGTGCGTTTTGGTGAAACGTCGCTTCTCAGTGAAGTAAGATTTAATACATAGTACAACAACACGAAGTGAATTGGAATCACTTTAGCTTTTTTTCTCAGTCGAACATGAATGGGAAGAGCTTTTTCGTTGAGAAAAGCTTATTAATTCAACTTGAATGATTCAGTAGTATGTATTTCATAGATTTAAGCATAACTTTTTCATACTTTTTACTTCAATTTCAATTCAATCACCAATCTTCAAACAATAAAAGAAAGTTTTTAACAAGATTGACTTGGAATCGTTTAATGGAGAAGCTTTCACTTTGCTTTGCATAGTTCTCACGAAAACACACCAATTGTCTTGTTTCTTTGCTTCCACTGCACTCAAGTTTTTGATGACTCTTCCGTTTCTTCAAAAGCTTGTTCATTGCCCTATGACGAATTAAAAGCTTTTAATTGCTCTTTACCATGCTTTTACCAATTGAAATTAGTAGCGCTGTTCGGGTGAGGTCCAACGTTAACAACGAATGTTCACCAGATTGCGATCCAAAGAGAAGTGTCAGGGGGTACAAAGTGCACTAGCAGATACCAAGAGATGATCAAGCAACTGCGATCCACTGATTGCATTGGAATTACGCGATCTCGAGCAAATATGCAAATATTTATTAATTTGTTAGATCTTTGATGATCTTTCACCAAATAAGATACATATCTAGGTTATATGTACACATATTTATAGATCTGACATCTAACGATTTCCTGGGTTTCGGCACCAAAATGTTTAAATTGCATTAGCTTGTGCAATTGTTTTTCAGCAAAAATAAAAGTTAGGATGGGATTAGAAATCCACTCGACAACGACTTGAGGGAAAATTTAGAAATAAAAAACGCTCGGTTTCAACTTACAAGTGTATGGAACTTTTTATTAACCAACGACTTGTTGCTTCAAAGATTTAAATTCAACGAATAAATTTACATTCCTTTGTCTAACTCATCGTAGCTGGTCCACTCTATTAAATATCCGTTTTAGTATAGTCGAACCACACACTTCGCCGTAAATTTTACTCTTATACTAGATTATATAGTTCAACTTCACAATTCAACTTTAAGTCTTTACAATATTACTCAACAAGTTCATATTAGCCGCGTTTTGTTTTCCCCGTGAACTGAACTAGTTCATCTCAAAATAAAAAAAAAACGGGCTCCTGGTTCACCACATAACACCGCCCATCTGTTCAGTTGTCCGTCGCATCTCACAACATTTACTCCAAGATCCTTATGGACTTACACAGTCGGTGCTGCCGCTTTCTTAGGCGTCGACCTTACTGATGACAACCCACCTACACCACCTTAACGTTTGAACCATACGAATCAACATAGTTGCTACAACAACAACAACAGCAACAACGTTTAATATGAATTAAAAATGGCGGAAAAATAACAATCGAAGTGAGAAAAGTGCTTAATATTTTTATATTTGCTTAGTTAAGTGTTTTTAAATACTTATGTCAGAAAGTGAGGATACAACAAAAACTATGATTTACTTCTGGCATTCAGCAGAGCTGCCAAGCTTTACATATCATTTTTTTTTCTGAAAAGCCATCTAGTGGTGCGATATGGGATAGAAATTCTGCTTCACGAAAATTGAACCAACTCAAGTGCTGGTTCAATTGTTGTTTTTGCATCCTGTGTAAAAATGTGAATTGAACCAGCTCACGGGGAAAACAAAACGCGGCTATTAATTGTAGGACTGCGTCAACAGTTAATAAATAATAATAATAATATCATTAATTTCCATTTTGTAACATCTTATTCATCGTTTAAAAGCTGTAAAATATAAATAACTAGAAACAAACAAGTAAACGTAATAAAAACGAAAAATTCCAAAAAAAGTAGATGCAGTCTCACTTAGACCAGCAAAGATCCATTGTGATTCATTACATTACATAAATTTGGAGATGAGAATTCTGAGCCATCTGAACCCAATGTCTCAAATTTTTTTTCCAGAACTCAGATGGCATCTCGTCTGGCCCAACCGCTTTTCGTTTTTTTGGAGTATTTGACCACCTCACTAACTTCTTCGACTGTAATGTCGGGTATTTCTTCACAGTTAGTGGTGGCTCTTGGAAAGTATAGCCGGGAACTTCATTCTTCTTCGCTTTTTTCTTGTAATATTTGTATTCCACCTTGAGGCGAGCTTTTTCGTCTTCATTATTAGAGGGGCACTTTGACCAAGCTTTGAAAGCCGCTTTCTTCTCATTTATCACCTTCTTAGCTTCATCACTTCACCACCATGTATCTTTGGTGTGTTGATGGTGGCCTTTGAAGCTCCTAGCAGTGATTTGGCCTTCTTTAAGCAAGTTCGCTGTAGGGAATCTCACATATTTTGTGCTCTGCACTCTTCATCCTCAGCTCCGTTGATGGTGTGAGAGAGGTAATTTTTCATCACGACAACAAAAGCTTCGCCTTTTTCTTTGTCCAAATTGTATTTATTTATTTATTTAGCTTAATACAAGCAAGCTTAAATCTAAACTTAAGAACTAACAACGAGGGACCTTAACTCTAACTTAACTTCAGGCACAGCTATTCTCAGCCAGTACTCTCCTGAGAAAGGTTAATGTTTCCCGGAAACCGGTGATTCCTCCGGTCCTATCTTTACGTGGTAACACAATGGACCCAAGTAGTCTAAGTGTGTCCTGACATTGTCAGGACAGCCACCTAACCTATCCTGACCAACATATAATATACACTATTCAAAAATATTATATTTATTTATACAAATTATTATATTTATTCAAAAATCAACGCATCTCCCCAAACGACGATATTTTATTCGTAAGGAAAAAGATCTTCCATGGATCATACAGACACACACAGCTGCTTATATACATATATATTTTTGTTTCGATCCGCACATTTAAGCGAAATAGAGAAATGGTAAAGAAAAGGGATATTTTGTTTGTCTCCTTACAAATAATTTCTTCGCAGAAACTAATAACAATTCAACTTTTTTTATATTAATCGATAGATAAATTAGGCTGCAATGGTGTGCTTACAAATGTGCTAAAAACGGTTTGTTCGCAGTTCGGGCATTCGCTGTTCGCTGTGCTGTGAATGGACATTTAAAGCTTTCAGACTGATTTGCACTTCTGACAATCGCTCCAGAATCTTTGCTTTGGTGCATACGTATAATTCTTCTATTTCACCTCTAAAAGCACCATTCGACTTTTCTTCACCCTTTATATTGAGTTTCTCAATCGACATTTGAATATTTAGTACTTGCTTGAAGTAGGACTCTAATATCCCTAGCTTACATTCTAACTCGCAACGGAAAGTGAATCGCTCTTGATAGAAATAAGCTTTTTAATTCAAGTTAAACTGCCTTACGTATTCGTCCTCAACATTTTCAGCTCTGACAATTTCTTTTCGTTACTTTCTGCCGCCTCGGGTTGCTCACCAGCTTCCTTCTCCGTGTTCGACACTTTAGCTAAGACGAGCTGCTCTCTTTTCTTTTTTTTTTTTTAATTAATCGGATGGGTTCTATATACAAGAAAAAGAGTGCACGAGATAGACTTAAGCGATCAGATGACAAAATTCAACAATGCTATTTGAAACATCAACAATGATCTTATCAACAATTCTATTTCCCAGCAGCAAATACTTTGCTTTGCATAGTTCTCACGAAAACACATCATAAATCAGCAAAATCACTTCCGTCAGTATAAATAAATGTTCCGCGACAATTGCCCAAAGTTTTAGCAACAACTTACTAGAACATAAAGCTTCTCCGCTTCTCTTGTATCATCAGCAATAGAATGCACTAGTTATTTGGCGCGTTTTGGTGAAACGTCGCTTCTCAGTGAAGTAAGATTTAATACATAGTACAACAACACGAAGTGAATTGGAATCACTTTAGCTTTTTTTCTCAGTCGAACATGAATGGGAAGAGCTTTTTCGTTGAGAAAAGCTTATTAATTCAACTTGAATGATTCAGTAGTATGTATTTCATAGATTTAAGCATAACTTTTTCATACTTTTTACTTCAATTTCAATTCAATCACCAATCTTCAAACAATAAAAGAAAGTTTTTAACCAGATTGACTTGGAATCGTTTAATGGAGAAGCTTTCACTTTGCTTTGCATAGTTCTCACGAAAACACACCAATTGTCTTGTTTCTTTGCTTCCACTGCACTCAAGTTTTTGATGACTCTTCCGTTTCTTCAAAAGCTTATTCATTGCCCTATGACGAAATAAAAGCTTTTAATTGCTCTTTACCATGCTTTTACCAATTGAAATTAGTAGCGCTGTTCGGGTGAGGTCCAACGTTCACAACGAATGTTCACCAGACTGCGATCCAAAGAGAAGTGTCAGGGGGTACAAAGTGCACTAGCAGATACCAAGAGATGATCAAGCAACTGCGATCCACTGATTGCACTGGAATTACGCGATCTCGAGCAAATATGCAAATATTTATTAATTTGTTAGATCTTTGATGATCTTTCACCAAATAAGATACATATCTAGGTTATATGTACACATATTAATAGATCTGACATCTAACGATTTCCTGGGTTTCGGCACCAAAATGTTTAAATTGCATTAGCTTGTGCAATTGTTTTTCAGCAAAAATAAAAGTTAGGGTGGGATTAGAAATCCACTCGACAACGACTTGAGGGAAAATTTAGAAATAAAAAACGCTCGGTTTCAACTTACGAGTATATGGAACTTTTTATTAACCAACGACTTGTTGCTTCAAAGATTTAAATTCAACGAATAAATTTACATTCCTTTGTCTAACTCATCGTAGCTGGTCCACTCTA
Source organism: Brachypalpus laphriformis (assembly GCA_945910035.1). Lineage (NCBI taxonomy): Eukaryota > Metazoa > Arthropoda > Insecta > Diptera > Syrphidae > Brachypalpus > Brachypalpus laphriformis. Next base: position 107,874,951 of record OX246754.1, on the reverse strand, counting down.
TTAAATATCCGTTTTAGTATAGTCGAACCACACACTTCGCCGTCAATTTTACTCTTATACTAGATTATATAGTTCAACTTCACAATTCAACTTTAAGTCTTTACAATATTACTCAACAAGTTCATATTAGCCGCGTTTTGTTTTCCCCGTGAACTGAACTAGTTCATCTCAAAATAAAAAAAAAAACGGGCTCCTGGTTCACCACATAACACCGCCCATCTGTTCAGTTGTCCGTCGCATCCCACAACATTTACTCCAAGATCCTTATGGACTTACACAGTCGGTGCTGCCGCTTTCTTAGGCGTCGACCTTACTGATGACAACCCACCTACACCACCTTAACGTTTGAACCATACGAATCAACATAGTTGCTACAACAACAACAACAACAACAACAACAACGTTTAATATGAATTAAAAATGGCGGAAAAATAACAATCGAAGTGAGAAAAGTGCTTAATAATTTTATATTTGCTTAGTTAAGTGTTTTTAAATACTTATGTCAGAAAGTGAGGATACAACAAAAACTATGATTTACTTCTGGCATTCAGCAGAGCTGCCAAGCTTTACATATCATTTTTTTTTCTGAAAAGCCATCTAGTGGTGCGATATGGGATAGAAATTCTGATTCACGAAAATTGAACCAACTCAATTGCTGGTTCAATTGTTGTTTTTGCATCCTGTGTAAAAATATGAATTGAACCAGCTCACGGGGAAAACAAAACGCGGCTATTAATTGTAGGACTGCGTCAACAGTTAATAAATAATAATAATAATATCATTAATTTCCATTTTGTAACATCTTATTCATCGTTTAAAAGCTGTAAAATATAAATAACTAGAAACAAACAAGTAAACGTAATAAAAACGAAAAATTCCAAAAAAAGTAGATGCAGTCTCACTTAGACCAGCAAAGATCCATTGTGATCCATTACATTACATAAATTTGGAGATGAGAATTCTGAGCCATCTGAACCTAATGTCTCAAATTTTTTTTCCAGAACTCAGATGGCATCTCGTCTGGCCCAACCGCTTTTCGTTTTTTTGGAGTATTTGACCACCTCACTTACTTCTTCGACTGTAATGTCGGGTATTTCTTCACAGTTAGTGGTGGCTCTTGGAAAGTATAGCCGGGAAACTTCATTCTTCTTCGCTTTTTTCTTGTAATATTTGTATTCCACCTTGAGGCGAGCTTTTTCGTCTTCATTATTAGAGAGGCACTTTGACCAAGCTTTGAAAGCCGCTTTCTTCTCATTTATCACATTCTTAGCTTCATCACTTCACCACCATATATCTTTGGTGTGTTGATGGTGGCCTTTTGAAGCTCCTAGTAGTGATTTGGCCTTCTTTAAGCAAGTTCGCTGTAGGGAATCTCACATATTTTGTGCTCTGCACTCTTCATCCTCAGCTCCGTTGATGGTGTGAGAGAGGTAATTTTTCATCACGACAACAAAAGCTTCGCCTTTTTCTTTGTCCAAATTGTATTTATTTATTTATTTAGCTTAATACAAGCAAGCTTAAATCTAAACTTAAGAACTAACAACGAGGGACCTTAACTCTAACTTAACTTCAGGCACAGCTATTCTCAGCCAGTACTCTCCTGAGAAAGGTTAATGTTTCCCGGAAACCGGTGATTCCTCCGGTCCTATCTTTACGTGGTAACACAATGGACCCAAGTAGTCTAAGTGTGTCCTGACATTGTCAGGACAGCCACCTAACCTATCCTGACCAACATATAATATACACTATTCAAAAATATTATATTTATTTATACAAATTATTATATTTATTCAAAAATCAACGCATCTCCCCAAACGACGATATTTTATTCGTAAGGAAAAAGATCTTCCATGGATCATACAGACACACACAGCTGCTTATATACATATATATTTTTGTTTCGATCCGCACATTTAAGCGAAATAGAGAAATGGTAAAGAAAAGGGATATTTTGTTTGTCTCCTTACAAATAAATTCTTCGCAGAAACTAATAACAATTCAACTTTTTTTATATTAATCGATAGATAAATTAGGCTGCAATGGTGTGCTTACAAATGTGCTAAAAACGGTTTGTTCGCAGTTCGGGCATTCGCTGTTCGCTGTGCTGTGAATGGACATTTAAAGCTTTCAGACTGATTTGCACTTCTGACAATCGCTCCAGAATCTTTGCTTTGGTGCATACGTATAATTCTTCTATTTCACCTCTAAAAGCACCATTCGACTTTTCTTCACCCTTTATATTGAGTTTCTCAATCGACATTTGAATATTTAGTACTTGCTTGAAGTAGGACTCTAATATCCCTAGCTTACATTCTAACTCGCAACGGAAAGTGAATCGCTCTTGATAGAAATAAGCTTTTTAATTCAAGTTAAACTGCCTTACGTATTCGTCCTCAACATTTTCAGCTCTGACAATTTCTTTTCGTTACTTTCTGCCGCCTCGGGTTGCTCACCAGCTTCCTTCTCCGTGTTCGACACTTTAGCTAAGACGAGCTGCTCTCTTTTCTTTTTTTTTTTTTAATTAATCGGATGGGTTCTATATACAAGAAAAAGAGTGCACGAGATAGACTTAAGCGATCAGATGACAAAATTCAACAATGCTATTTGAAACATCAACAATGATCTTATCAACAATTCTATTTCCCAGCAGCAAATACTTTGCTTTGCATAGTTCTCACGAAAACACATCATAAATCAGCAAAATCACTTCCGTCAGTATAAATAAATGTTCCGCGACAATTGCCCAAAGTTTTAGCAACAACTTACTAGAACATAAAGCTTCTCCGCTTCTCTTGTATCATCAGCAATAGAATGCACTAGTTATTTGGTGCGTTTTGGTGAAACGTCGCTTCTCAGTGAAGTAAGATTTAATACATAGTACAACAACACGAAGTGAATTGGAATCACTTTAGCTTTTTTTCTCAGTCGAACATGAATGGGAAGAGCTTTTTCGTTGAGAAAAGCTTATTAATTCAACTTGAATGATTCAGTAGTATGTATTTCATAGATTTAAGCATAACTTTTTCATACTTTTTACTTCAATTTCAATTCAATCACCAATCTTCAAACAATAAAAGAAAGTTTTTAACCAGATTGACTTGGAATCGTTTAATGGAGAAGCTTTCACTTTGCTTTGCATAGTTCTCACGAAAACACACCAATTGTCTTGTTTCTTTGCTTCCACTGCACTCAAGTTTTTGATGACTCTTCCGTTTCTTCAAAAGCTTCTTCATTGCCCTATGACGAAATAAAAGCTTTTAATTGCTCTTTACCATGCTTTTACCAATTGAAATTAGTAGCGCTGTTCGGGTGAGGTCCAACGTTCACAACGAATGTTCACCAGACTGCGATCCAAAGAGAAGTGTCAGGGGGTACAAAGTGCACTAGCAGATATCAAGAGATGATCAAGCAACTGCGATCCACTGATTGCATTGGAATTACGCGATCTCGAGCAAATATGCAAATATTTATTAATTTGTTAGATCTTTGATGATCTTTCACCAAATAAGATACATATCTAGGTTATATGTACACATATTTATAGATCTGACATCTAACGATTTCCTGGGTTTCGGCACCAAAATGTTTAAATTGCATTAGCTTGTGCAATTGTTTTTCAGCAAAAATAAAAGTTAGGGTGGGATTAGAAATCCACTCGACAACGACTTGAGGGAAAATTTAGAAATAAAAAACGCTCGGTTTCAACTTACGAGTATATGGAACTTTTTATTAACCAACGACTTGTTGCTTCAAAGATTTAAATTCAACGAATAAATTTACATTCCTTTGTCTAACTCATCGTAGCTGGTCCACTCTATTAAATATCCGTTTTAGTATAGTCGAACCACACACTTCGCCGTAAATTTTACTCTTATACTAGATTATATAGTTCAACTTCACAATTCAACTTTAAGTCTTTACAATATTACTCAACAAGTTCATATTAGCCGCGTTTTGTTTTCCCCGTGAACTGAACTAGTTCATCTCAAAATAAAAAAAAAAACGGGCTCCTGGTTCACCACATAACACCGCCCATCTGTTCAGTTGTCCGTCGCATCCCACAACATTTACTCCAAGATCCTTATGGACTTACACAGTCGGTGCTGCCGCTTTCTTAGGCGTCGACCTTACTGATGACAACCCACCTACACCACCTTAACGTTTGAACCATACGAATCAACATAGTTGCTACAACAACAACAACAACAACAACAACAACGTTTAATATGAATTAAAAATGGCGGAAAAATAACAATCGAAGTGAGAAAAGTGCTTAATATTTTTATATTTGCTTAGTTAAGTGTTTTTAAATACTTATGTCAGAAAGTGAGGATACAACAAAAACTATGATTTACTTCTGGCATTCAGCAGAGCTGCCAAGCTTTACATATCATTTTTTTTTTCTGAGAAGCCATCTAGTGGTGCGATATGGGATAGAAATTCTGCTTCACGAAAATTGAACCAACTCAAGTGCTGGTTCAATTGTTGTTTTTGCATATGAATTGAATTGAATTGAACCAGCTCACGGGGAAAACAAAACGCGGCTATTAATTGTAGGACTGCGTCAACAGTTAATAAATAATAATAATAATATCATTAATTTCCATTTTGTAACATCTTATTCATCGTTTAAAAGCTGTAAAATATAAATAACTAGAAACAAACAAGTAAACGTAATAAAAACGAAAAATTCCAAAAAAAGTAGATGCAGTCTCACTTAGACCAGCAAAGATCCATTGTGATCCATTACATTACATAAATTTGGAGATGAGAATTCTGAGCCATCTGAACCCAATGTCTCAATTTTTTTTTTCCAGAACTCAGATGGCATCTCGTCTGGCCCAACCGCTTTTCGTTTTTTTGGAGTATTTGACCACCTCACTAACTTCTTCGACTGTAATGTCGGGTATTTCTTCACAGTTAGTGGTGGCTCTTGGAAAGTATAGCCGGGAAACTTCATTCTTCTTCGCCTTTTTCTTGTAATATTTGTATTCCAACTTGAGGCGAGCTTTTTCGTCTTCATTATTAGAGGGGCACTTTGACCAAGCTTTGAAAGCCGCTTTCTTCTCATTTATCACCTTCTTAGCTTCATCACTTCACCACCATGTATCTTTGGTGTGTTGATGGTGGCCTTCTGAAGCTCCTAGCAGTGATTTGGCCTTCTTTAAGCAAGTTCGCTGTAGGGAATCTCACATATTTTGTGCTCTGCACTCTTCATCCTCAGCTCCGTTGATGGTGTGAGAGAGGTAATTTTTCATCACGACAACAAAAGCTTCGCCTTTTTCTTTGTCCAAATTGTATTTATTTATTTATTTAGCTTAATACAAGCAAGCTTAAATCTAAACTTAAGAACTAACAACGAGGGACCTTAACTCCCCCTGGCCCCTGGGGGCCCACACATTTAATATTAAACTAGGTCTTAAAAACTATCTTAAAAACTAGAGAGGGAACTGGGACTGGTTAGTTCATGAAGAGGTGTAGAGGGACTTTCTAAGGGCGGATAAACTCGAATGAAAGTCTAGGGTGTTCTGTGAGTTATTTGCCAGGCGTAACATTCTGGAAATTGGTTCGAAATTTCCGTAGTTGGTGCGGTGGTGAGGGAGAAGAAAGAGCGGTACGGACCTGAGGTTTCGAGGGTTAGTGCGAAGGGAAATCATTTCCAGTAGTGCGGTGGAGTCGATCATAACGGTTAATAATTGGTGCACGAAAAGTATGTCAGCGACTTCGCGACGTTTTGAAAGGGTTTGCAGGTTAATCAATTTTAGCCGGTCTTCATAGGGAGGTAAGATATAGTTGTCGACCCATGGGAGACCGCGTAAGGCAAACCGGATAAACCTACGCTGCACAGCTTCGATTCTAAGGGAGTGTATGTTGTGATAAGGTGACCAAACTTGGCTGACGTATTCCAGGAGTGGTCTGATAAAGGTGATATAAAGGGATTTAGAAACGTACGGGTTTGAAAATTCTTTAGACCAGCGTTTTATGAAACCGAGAGAAGAATTGGCCTTGTGTACAATATGATTAATGTGGGAACGGAAGTTTAGCTCCCTGTCACAAATAATACCCAAATCGCATATAGAGGAGACTGAGAGAACGGTCTCGCCTACCTAAGTTGTTGGTAATGCCACTGATCTGAAAAAGGCCGGAGTCAAAAAGACGATCAGTAAGGAGGATTTCATTTTCTGAGGAGGGGTTAGTAGGAACAAATGATGATTTGTCCTCCGATGGAGACCATTGTAAAAGGGGAAGGTTGAAGTCGCCAACAATTATAAAATCATCATCAGGATCAGCGATATCTAACAGAGAGTCAACTGTATCAACGGCCAGCTGGTATGCTTGGACGGGTTGAGAAGGGCGAATATAACAGCACATAATATATACGCTCCGTTTGGATACAGATACTTTAGCTGATACGAATTTAAAAGAAGTGGAATTTGAGAATTTGACGAGGGTTGCATCAAGACGATTATGTATGGCTAAAAGAACACCGCGGCCGAAGGAGAGTTCTTCATGTTTCTGGCCGTCAGCGCGAAAGACTACGAAGTCAGAAGTGAATAATTCACAGTTAAGAACATTGGGACAAAGGTTGGTTTCAGTTAGGGCAAAAATGTCGTAGGGAAGTGATTGTGATTTCAGGTGCACCATCGAGGTTTTGGTGCGAAGCCCTCTGACATTTTGATAGTAGAGGGAAAGGAGCTTTGGGGCAATTTCAATGGAGTGAGATGGATCGACTGTGATGGAGTTAGGGACGAAAATATTTATTATGATTGCTGCGAGTTTTTTGGAGATACGAGAGGCGTTTGGAACCAATATGAGAGCCATAGGTTGATAGGTCTTTAGCCACAGTGGAAGAGGAGATATTAAAACTCTCATGAAAACGTGTGTAGATTTTCTTCAGGGCTATAGGGTCAGTTGGGAGGCCTTCTTTTTGGATCAAGACCATGACATTAGTCTTTGTTTTTCCGTCGATGCAGACGGAGTCAGGCTTGTCATGTAAATAGGCTAGGTAAAGGCGAACATTGTCAAAGAGCCGGTTATCGCGCAATCTCGACATAATGTAGCGCCCATCAAAGTCATTGATTGTTGACGTTGGGTCTATTAATTTAGACGTGAGTTTGACGGTGGGAGGAAGCATTGGATCGAAAGTGGGGGGAGATGCAGTAGATGGCAAATTGGCCGAGATGGAATTGTTAAGAGAGACCGAGGACGAAGTATAGGCAGAGGTGCAACTGGGGGTGGTTAACGAGGAAGGATTGAGAGTGTGGGAGTGGGTACCACTTGATTTTCTCAGAGACCCTTGTTTGTTTGCTTTTCTTTGGTGTTTTCATAAAAATTTCTGTTAGCAGAAGACGTTGTTGCCGAACGATCGCCTCTCCCAGGATCACTTTGCAATCTTTTACCCGAGGCTTCATGAAACGGGCTACCAAATGGTAGTCAATCTGGGTTTCATCTCCATCACTGCTAAAAGTTATCAGGTGTCGGCTTTGTTTGATGAACATGGTATTTAACACGATAAGACCGTGTGATTTGCACAGGTTTGAATTTTGTGAATTATGCAAGACTGTTTTAAATGCAAAAATGCTATTCGTGAAGAATCGGGACTAAAATGTGCGGGTGTGTGTGGCAAAAGTTTTCACGTCGACGTGGGATGTAGCGGTCTCGACCGGTACAGCAGTGGTATTCTCGACACGAATACAATGATTAAGTTTATTTCTGACAATTGCATTTTGTATATTCACAAGGTAGACCTTGTTTTAAAAGTCAAGCAAGAGATCGTCAAAAGAAATCGCAATTATTTAAAAGAATACAAAACTGAATTTGAGGAATCCCTAAAGAAATCAAAAATTTGTTAGAGGCAATTGAGTCACGGTATAATGAGAGGTTAAGAGCTATGAAATCTGCACAAGAAACATGTGAAAAAAGTGTTCGAGAAATAAAAAAAAAAAATGTTCTTTTAGTGAATCCTTTAAGGCACAAAGTGAAAAATTATGTGACAATGTTAAAATACAGTGACAAAATATGCGAAAGTGTAAAATAAATAAAAAAAGACATTAAAAGTTAAGTGAAGGAAATGAATGAGCCGAAGAAAAGTGAAACAAAAACAAATTTGAACTATGCTGAACAACTAAAACAAACAGTATACATTAGACCGAAAGCCAAACAAGAGAACTCAAAAACAACTATGGAAATCAAAGAAAAAATTGACCCATCCTCTCTTTCTCTAATAGGATTTCTAATAGAAATGAAGGAGCGATAGCCATTAACTGTAGTGGGGAAGAATCGGTTAAAAAAACTGAGGAAGTGAAACACAAACTAGGAGAAAAATATGATGTGAAGATCTTCTCCAAGAGAAGTCCGCAAATAATTATTACAGACATAAGTGAGAAATGGAACAGCGAAGAGTTGGAAGTGGCAATAAAAAAGCAAAACAACTTATCAGCAACGGTAAAATCTGTAAAAAGTTTTAAAAGTAAAAATAGAGATCTGTACAATGCTATTATTGATCTAGGGATGTGCGATTTTACAATATATAAATTATGGAAAATCATAAAATTAATATTGGTTGGGAGAAATGTCGGTTGTTTGAGCATTTTAATTTAAGCAGATGCTTTAATTGTTGTGGGTACCGCCATATAGCTAAAAATTGCAGAAACACCACCAAATGTCGTAAGTGTAGTGGTGACCACGAAACACGAGGTTGTAGCGTAAATGTGATAAAATGCATGAATTGTTTGCTTTATAACGAAAAATATAAGCTTAGCCTTGACACTGACCACGAAAGTCGGGACGCAAACTGCGCGGTGTATAAACGATTATTGGAATCCAAAAAAAAAAAACCGTTGGATTATGTGTATATATAAAACAAGATTTGAAAGTAAGTGATATTAAAAGAACGATGGAATCTAGAATATGGTGGCTCAAGCTAAAAATAACGAACAATAATCAATCGGTATATATCGCCGCAGTGTACCGTGCTCTTACGAGTAAATCATCTAAACGTATTTTTTGTAATAAAATCAAAAATTGGATTGAGGAACTTGTGGAATCAAATAAACAATTTATAATTGCAGGTGACATGAATATTGATTGGTTAAATGAATCGAATCTTTATAGAAGAGATTTAAAAAGTATAATTGAAGTAGAAAACCACTGGCGACAAATTGTCAACAACCCCACTCGAATTACGAGGACTACCAAGACATTAATAGACTACGTGATTACAGAATGGTGTTCTACTGTAGCAGAGGTTAACTTTGATTTAAAATTAAGCGACCGCGAAACGATTGTAATAAACAGTTCTTAATAGAAAAGTTATATACAAATGTGAAGTGGAAAGCTACAAGTGTGTCAAATATAACAGATCATCGTACGTAAGTAATATAAGAAATAGTGTAAATAGTGTAGCACTGATATCGCTGAACAATGGTGATGACCACAATATAATCGGTAGTGTGTTCCAAAATGAACTTTTGAGAATAACGAACAAATACATACGTACAAAAGTAGTAACAAATAATAGTAATTGTTGGTTTAACGAAAGACTAAGAATTTTGAAGCGACAAAAAATAACTAAATACCAAGAATTTAGATTCTCTAATAGTGAACTATGCTGTATCAGTTATTGTGAAACAAGAAATTTGTATAAAAAGGAACTAGAAAGAGCTAAAAATGACAATGTGAGAAATAGTATATCAAATGCGCGCGATTAAAAATCGCAATCCATAAAAAATGTGAAGTTCAATGGTGTGTGTATTAAGAATGATAAGAAGATAGCCAATGAAATCAATAAATTCTTTGTTACCAGTATTTCGGATATAAACGAATCAATCTCAGTTATTCCTTTCGTATCGTGTCTTGAATATCAAAACGTGACATTTAAGTTCATATCTATTAATGTGAACGATATCAAAAGTGCTCTAATCTCAATGAACCAAAAAAGAGACTAATTTTATTAAACCTAAAATGCTACTTGACGCGATAAATATAATCCGACCAATTCTGATGCGGTTAATAAATCTTTCTTTGAGTAACGGTTCATTTCCAGAATACAGAAAAATCAAAGGCACTGATGAGTGTGGAAATTTTCGACCAATCAACGCGCTTCCTGTGTATGAAAAAGTATTGCAAAAAATAGTTCAACAGCAAATCGAGGATTAATTTGAGTCCAACAACCTATTTCTTGAGAGCCAGTCCGAGTTTAGAAGCAAACACTCATGTGAATCAGCTCTGAACAATGTCGTAGTTGGAAAGAAGAACTTGCTGCTGAAAATCATGTGGTTGCAGTCTTTCTCGATTTCAAAAGAGCCTTCGAAACTGTCAACAGCAAGATTCTGCTAATTAAGCTTCATGGTTACGTTATAAGAGGTAGCGAGTTGGCCTGGGTCCAATCATAGTGTCTTGTTGAAGATTTTCACCTACCCTCGGAAAAAAAAAAAAAAAAAAAAAAAAAAGATTCTGCTAATTAAGCTTCATGGTTACGCTATAAGAGGTAGCGAGTTGGCCTGGGTCCAATCATTTCTCAGCGGAAGCCATCAGAAAACCAATGTGAATGGTGTTATGTCAGAATGTCAGATAGGATTGAAACAACGCTCGGAGTTCCACAAGGGTCTATACTTACTTACTTACTTATGTCCTGTATCCCCTTGTGGGTCCTAGGGCCTCTACTACGCCTACGCGCCATCGTGTACGGTTTCTGGCAATGTGTCTGAGTTCTCCCCAACTTTTCCCTAACTGCCGTGCCTCCTTCTCGACTGTTCTGCGCCATGTTTTCCGCGGACCGCCAGGTCTTCTGCCATCCTGAGTTAGAGGGTTCCATTGCATAGCATGGTTCGCTATGGAGCTGTCACCCTTTCGGAACGTGTGACCAATCCACTGCCACTTCCGCCGTTGGATAGTTGTGCCTATTGGTTCCTGACCCGTTCTCTCGTAAAGGAGTTCGTTAGAGATACGATTGGGCCAGAAAATCCTTAAGATATTGCGCAGACACCTATTAACGAACGTTTGCAGCTTTCTGGTGATAGTAGTGGTCACTCTCCACGTGCTGCAACCATATAGCAGCACGGATTCAACGTTGGAGCGGAACAGTCTTATTTTGGTGCTCAAACTGATTGCATTGCTTCGCCATATTTTGGACAACATCCCGAACGCGGACTTTGCTTTGGCGATCCTGTTGGCTATATCCAGTTCGGTTCCACCATCGGTCGAGACAATACTCCCAAGATACTGGAAATCCTCTACTCTCTCTACCGGTTGTCCAGCAATGCATATTTGAGCCGATGAGTTAGTTCCAAGGCTGATGATTTTAGTTTTTGTCGTATTAATTTTCAGCCCGACGACACCTGCCTCCCTCTCCACATCTGCTGTCATTTGGTGGAGGTCCATAATTCTGTGGGAGAGTAAGCATACATCGTCTGCGTAGTCAAGATGCTTCAGTTGAGATGTAAGAGTCCATCGAATTCCTCCGTTTCCCGTCGACAAAGCTGCATGAAGCACATCGCTAATCACCAATAGGAATAATATTGGTGAAAGGATACAGCCTTGTCTTACCCCACTTTGGATCTCAAATTCCTCAGACAACCTTCCCCTGTGCAGAACGTGACATTTTGAGCCTTCATATGTAGCTTTGATAATAGCAATTAGTTTATCGGGAATACCTCTCCTGCGTAAGGCACGCCAAATAAACGCCCTGTTGACACAATCGAACGCCTTCTCAAAATCGATGAACAGCAGGTGCAGTGGCGATCGATATTCAACACACTGTTCGATGATAATCCGCAGGGTGTTGATGTGGTCGGCACAGGAGGATCCAGAGCGGAAACCTGCTTGTTCGGCATCGAGTGTGTCTTCGAGATGTTGTTTGATTCGCTCAAGGATGATTTTAGCTATTATCTTAGCTACAGCAGGCAGCACGCAGATACCCCTCCAGTTTCCGCACTCCATTAAATTTCCTTTCTTAGGAAGCTTGACGATCATTCCCTTTTTCCACTCGTTAGGAAAGCTCTCAGCTTCCCAAGCTCTATCTATAAGTGGAAGCAGAAGCTCAGCCGATGTTGTTGGCGTTGCTCGTAAGAGCTCTGCTGGAATACCGTCAAGTCCTACCGCCTTGTTGGTTTTGAGTGCCTTGATCGCGGTAATGATCTCATCTTTACTGGGAGTCGTGGTGCGTATTCGGGAACTTCTCACCTCGGGCATCTCAGTCTGATTTGGGAGCATATCGCTAGCGAATACACGGTTCAAAACCGTAGCAAAATGCTCTTTCCATCTCTTGAGCTGGTCCTCATCCGAAATGAGCAAGGAGCCGTCTAGGCTTTTCACTAGGTATTGGCTGGAGCTGCGACCACCTGTCAGCTCTTTCGTGATTCTGTAGACAGTCCTGCTGTCGCACCTCCGTGCAGCTTCTTCTGCTTCTGTAGCCAGCGCGTTGATGTAGTTGCGCTTGTCACGTCGTACGCTACGCTGAACTTCTCTCATCTTCATGCGATATAGGGACTCTAGCTCGCTTCTCCCTGCTGCTGGGGTAGCTGCAACGCGAGCTTTTAGCTGTTTTCGTTCGTCAATCCGTCTCCAGGTATCCTCGGAAAGCCACGCCCTATGTCTTCCCGGCGATCGAACGACAATTCTTTCAGCACCAGATGTAAAAACATTTTTCACAGCACACCAATGGTCTTGGATGGTTGCGGGCATTGAGCTGCTGATTGCTTCCACACCTTGCGAAAAGTGCTCCCTTAATTGTTGGCGCACTGAGGGATCACTAAGTCTATCGATGTTGAACCTGGGCATTCTTGTGTTGTCGTGGGATCTTCGAACTGCAGCAGTGCGTAGTTGGAGAGTAGCTATCATAAGATGGTGATCACGTACTATCCCCACATCTGCCCCTCGTCTGTTTCGGACGTCCAGGAGACTACTTCTAAAGCGGCGGCTGATAGCAAAATGGTCAATTTGGTTGGAGGTTGCTTGCCTGTCATTGGAAACCCAGCTGACTTTGTGGCAGGTCTTGTGCTCAAACATGGTGCCACCTATCACAAGGCGGTTGGCATTGCAGAAATCCACAAACCTTTCGCCGTTGTCATTGCGGTTGCCTAGTCCATGCTTCCCGATTACATGCTTGAGCCCTTCGTTGTCGCTGCCTACCTTGGCATTCAAATCCCCCATCACTATGACAATGTCTCCATTTGGTGTTGTGTTGAAGACGGCGCTTAAGAGATTGTAGAAGCTCTCCTTTTCGTCCTCAGACGAACTATTCGTTGGGGCGTAACACTGTATGATGGTGACGCGTCGTACTCTAGTCCGGAATCTGGCCGTCAAAATCCTATCACCATGAGGCTGCCAGGAAATCAGGCCCTTGCGTGCTGTTGTTGTTAGCAGTAGTCCGACTCCATATTCCCGCGGACTTCCGGATGGTCTTCCAGAATAGAGTAGTACAGTGTTACGCGTTGGAGACTGGTACTCGCCCGCTTCTAACCATCTTACTTCACTTACCCCCAAAATGTCCAGTTTATATCGCATGAATTCCTTTTCCAGTTGGAGGAATCTGGCATTGTAAGGACCTTCTCTTCCCGAGTCGAGGAGCGTCTTTACATTCCAGAAACCTATCTTTGTCCGGGTACAATAGCCAAAAGTCGTCAACATGTGATCAGTCCTTATCCGAGGCATAGTGTCGGTTTCAGTAACGCAGGTTGCTGGCCCACGTTACCTAGCCTAGAATCAAGGCCCTAGACAACCCGCACTTACAATTTTGGCCTATACGTATAAGGGTTTATACGTATAGTTGCCCGGGGACCACCACTAGGAGGTAAAGTAAGCACTTCATCACGAACTTGATTGTTGCGCTACTGGCCCAAGCCAAGTTTTGGGCAGTCAGTAGTTTCCCGATCAATCGCAATGCAGGTCCCCTTGGAGCATTACTATTCATCATCTACATAAATGATATCAATTGTGAGCTCAAACATTCCCAGATTGCTCTCTTCGCCGACGATGCCCCCCTTTTCATAACAGGAAAAAACATCGACGAATGCGTGCAAAAGTTACAAGAAGATTTATCGAGATTAAGTATGTGGCTCAAGTCAAACAAGTTGAAACTAAATGTCAGTAAGTCTAAGTGCATGGTGTTTAAGCACCAATACAATCTATCTTTGAGAGTAGATAACCAAGTTATTCAGCAAATTGATCTAATAAAATATCTAGGAGTCATAATTGACTCAAATTTAAAATTTCATCGACATCTAGAGTATATTATAAAGAAAGTATCCAAAAATGTTTTTTTTCTTACAGAATAAGGAGTAAAATTTCATTAATAAGTGCTATAAACATTTACAATGTAATGATAAAACCACATTTTGAGTACTGCTCTTCTATTTTATATCTTTGTAGTGATTATATGTTACTTAGTTTACAGCGTATTCAAAATAAAGCAATGAGGATAATTTTAAAATGTAATAGATACACTCCAATAATAGTGATGTTAAATAGGTTAATGTGGTTAAGTGTAAAACAAAGAATTCTTTTTAATGTTCTGTGTTTTATTTTTAAAATTAAACGTAACCTTTTGTCTAAAAATTTAAGAAAATATCTCAGATATGTATGTAAATGAATCGCAACCATATAATTTAAGAAATGGAGAAAATTTCAGACTGCCGTTATATTTGTCTAATATAACGCAAAACAGTATTGTTTATAAAGGCCTACAATTGTTCAACTCAATGCCATACGATACAAAAAGTGAAAGAAACTTTACGGTATTTAAAAGAAAAGTTATTATCTTTATTAAATGCAATTATCCTTATAGTAATTAAGTATATTTTGTAATGTAGTTCATTGTAAATTGAATTTAAATAGTGGAATATCCACTAAATTAATAAATACAATACAATACAAATGCTTAGGATGCCTTCACCAGAAGGGTTCCTGGTGCCGTATCCTCGTCTTAATGGCAGTCTTCATAGTTTTCGTTTGACTTCCCGATATGTCCATTCAAATCTCCTCCAACAAACAGAAACTCTTCCTTTGGGATGCTCTTAAGAAGATTGTGGAAATCTACCCAAAATGCATCTTTATCTCTCTGATCGCACCCATTTTGGGGAACGTATGCACTGACAATATTCCACACCTCTCCTTGTATTATTAGTTTGAGAAACATCAAACGGTCGATGGACTTCGAAATGCTCAAGACCTTACCAAGTAGCTCTGCCGCAAGGATGATACCGATTCCGTTCCTAGCCTTTTCCGTTCCGTAGTAAAACATCGAACTTTTCTGCTCGGTCCAGGTTCAGTACCATGCACAGCAGTGGTAGTGCCAGTTTTGCAATATTACCATATTGCGATGGTGTTTGTTGTTTGTCACGTGCATGCTCCTGTTTTAGTATTGTTTGATTTTCTATGACACCGGTGATCTCCACTCGTGTCAACCCACGGGCTCGCATGCACACTTGTGGGAGAGTTTCTAAGATAGTATATGTGTCGCTGGGCTCACTTGGGTATTATATTGCCTAGATCTGATTTGTCCCCTTAGTCGTCTTTTACGACAAGCGCTGGTTGTTGGGGAGCCGCTGCAGTGATATTCTTAACTCGCCCCTGCACGGGGACCGCTGGATAGATCGTTCACATTATCGAAATCAAAGCAAACATGTTTGAGAATGTGAACCCCCCTAATGAGTAAGGTCGTGAAACTTAAGTGCTGCCAGGTTTGGCAACTAAGTCCTTAATATGGTGTTAGTTTTATTGGTTCTATATTTTACGTATGGCTTTTTTCTTTATGTGTATTTCGAGTTTCAGAACTTCACTGAAGCGGTCTTTATGCAGACATGTATATGAGACCATATACATTTGTATTTCCTATTATAGTATTATGATATAACGTCTTAAAAAAAATATTTCACCATATTAACTTGGCGGACAGGTATTTACCCAAGTGACTCTTAAGGTCCATTCACAACTCAGCGACCTGCGAATGCGAACGAGCGATTATTCGCCAATTTTCACATTTCATTCACAGCTGCTTTTTTATCTGGTCGCGGCAATCCGCGAATTTCAGTTGTCATTCATTTTATAACGAATTGGATAAACGTGAAAAATGTATAAATACTGTAGTATCAAGTATATCGTTAGGTACGGCGTACAACGACATCTATTGCCAAAACTTGCTAGCAGTAAATATTCCCACCTGATGTGCTTACGTTCCACAATTGTTCCACACAATATCCCAATTATTCCAGGATCATCAATTCATCCCGAGCGACATCTAGCATTTTCTAGGAGAACTTGTATTTTATATAAATACCCATACCACAACCATCGTGGACACAGTTGTTTATAAGTGCATACAGCGATTACAAGAGGGAGATTAGACCAGTGGTGAAAACAAGCGACGTATTGAAAGTAAATCTGTAGCGACAGTTTAATTTGAAATAAATGAAGAATAAAGTGATTGAATATTGTGTTAAAGCAAAGTTAGTAGTTGACAATAAATAAACAGTTGAAATACACAAAAGACAGTTTTATTTAAACGAACCCCAGCAAGGATATTACAATACATACAGGGTTTTCCTGAATTATTTTTCCCTCGGAATTTTTCCCCCGAACAAAAATTAGGTCTCTTTAAAAATAGAGAACAAATTCATTGGGTGAAAATTAAACATTGTGATTGTGTTGAAAATTCTCCTGAATTGTCATTCATGATACCTATTACTTTTCCGGTGAATTATTTCATCTTTTTTGAAGATGCCTAATTTTTGTTCGGGGGAAATATTTCGAGGGAATATTTTTTCACGATAACCCTGATAGCGTAGCTGCCATTCAGAGGGTAATATCTTATGTCGTTTTCCATTGGTTTCGCTCCCGATTTCAATCGTTTTTGGTTTCAATGGAACATGTGAAATCTTCTTCTGCTTATTTCTGCGTGTGTTGGTGAATGTCTGATTTTTAGTTTACATTTTTCACAGAAAAACAAAGCAACAAATGGATTCTTTGTGCCCAAAACAACATTAACAATTCCATCGTGTTTTTATAAATATATTATCAATTTGTTAATTATATATATTGTAGCATTGACTACAGGATGGTTTGTGTACCAAAAACTAAAACACTGTATCTCAAACTGTGCAACGACATCTATTGCCTACTAGTAGTAAATATTCCAACCTGATGTGCTTACGTTCCACAATTGTTCCACACAATATCCCAATATTCCATGATCCTCAATTCACCCGGAGAAACATCTAGCATGTTCTAGAACCCCTTGCAATTTCCTATAAATACCCATACCACAACCAACGTCGACACAGTTGTTTATAAGTGAATACAGCGATTACAAGAGATATTCGACCAGTGGTGAAAGCAAGCGACATTGTGAAAATAAATCTGTAGCGACCATTTATTTTGAAATAAATAAAGAATAAAGTGATTGACTATTGTGTTCAAGTAAAGTTGGTATTTGATAATAAATAAACAATTAAAATACACAAAAGACGGTTTTATTTAAACGAACCCCAGCAAGAATATTACATTGGTGTCAGAAAAGTGGAATAAAACAAATTTTGTGTATTGCTTTTTTTTTTTGTAAGTGAAAGATAAAAATGGTTCGGAAATTGCTGGAAGATTTGTCAGTGCCGCAACTAAAGGAAGTACTGAGCCAGCGGAATCAGCCTACGACTGGTACAAAAAGAGAATTGATTATTAAAATGCGGAAAATAGTGACGGACGAGGGTGCAGATCCTGAAACAGCTTTGTTTGACGTCGAAGAAGAACAAGTAAGTACGACGAGTGACATGTCGGCTTTAATAAAATTGCTATCTGAGAAATTCGACGAACAAAAGAATTCGCAAAACGAAAAATTCGAGAAGCTAGAAAATTCCTTTACTGAACAAAAGAATTCTCTAGACGCCAAGCTCGATGAGCAAAAGAATTCTCTAGATGCTAAGCTGGATGTGCAAAACAAGAAGTTCGAGATACTAGAAAATTCTTTGGCTGAGCAGAAGAATTCTCTAGATGCTAAGCTTGACGAACAAAAGAACTCTCTGGAACATCAGCTATTCGATCAAAGGAGTGTTCTCGAAAGCAAATTCGATGAACAAAATAAAAGTTTGCAAACAAGATTCGGGAATCAAAAAGACGAGAACTACCCCGCTTCATCCACAATCCGACGGGATGGTAGAGCGCTTCAACAGAACCTTAAACGAACATCTCTCCAAGGTCGTAGAAGACCACCAGCGCGATTGGGATCGACAAATTCCTCTTTTCTTGATGGCCTACCGAAATGCAGTGCACAGTACTACTGGAGGACCTAGTGAGGTGAAGTTTGGATCCCCTAACGATGAGCCCAAATGTGAAGAGGACTATGTGGCAGACCTCAGGGAAAGGATCCGAGACATACATCAGAGGACCAGGACGAGGATAAGGATAGCGAGTGACCGCATGAAAACCAGGTACGACACAAAGGCAACAACGTCCAGCTTCCACGAGGGAGACCTAGTATGGCTGTACAACCCACACCGGCAAAAGGGGAGGTCACCCAAGCTGCAGCAAGACTGGGAGGGCCCTTATAAAGTCGTCACACGCATCAATGACGTCGTCTTCCGGATCCAGCGTGGAGTAAGAGGCAAGATGAAAATTGTCCACCTGGATCGTCTTCATCGTTACCATGGCAGTAATCCAGATGATCTTGTTGGGGACGAACAAGTTTAAGAGGGGGGCAGTGTAGCATTGACTACAGGATGGTTTGTGTACCAAAAACTAAAACACTGTATCTCAAACTGTGCAACGACATCTATTGCCTACTAGTAGTAAATATTCCAACCTGATGTGCTTACGTTCCACAATTGTTCCACACAATATCCCAATATTCCATGATCCTCAATTCACCCGGAGAAACATCTAGCATGTTCTAGAACCCCTTGCAATTTCCTATAAATACCCATACCACAACCAACGTCGACAGAGTTGTTTATAAGTGAATACGGCGATTACAAGAGATATTCGACCAGTGGTGAAAGCAAGCGACATTGTGAAAATAAATCTGTAGCGACCATTTATTTTGAAATAAATAAAGAATAAAGTGATTGACTATTGTGTTAAAGTAAAGTTGGTATTTGATAATAAATAAACAATTAAAATACACAAAAGACGGTTTTATTTAAACGAACCCCAGCAAGAATATTACAATATGTATCTTACTATCTTGCCCCAACTGAGAAAATAAAATAAACAAAAGAATGGGTCTTGTACCATATGACTTTGACAAGTAGTCCGATGTGAGGGTTCATATGTGTGAGAGCATTTTGAGAGCACTCCCAAATGATCTTACCCATCAAGAACAAAACAGAGAATTGTGAGGTTAAACTCTCGCGAATGTTTTGGTTGCGGGAATGTCGATTGTGTCCTACATACATGTGTGAAATGTGAATAAAAGTTGACAGTTAAGATAAATAAAGCTCAGCTGTGTTCTTTTGGAATAGTAAAACTTATAATGGTGTGCTTATAAATGTGCTCGAAACAGTTTGTTCGCAGTTCGGGCATTCGCGGATCGCTGAGCTGTCAATGGATTTTTATAGTTACAGCTTTTTTCGGTAAAAGAGAAAGAATATAGTCTTGTGCTTGGCAAAACCGCACAACTTCCTCGCCTCAACTGAGGAATGTATAAAAGGCAATGTCGCCATTAGGAACTAAGTCTATTGATACTTACGATTGGTACAATAAAGAACTACAAACTGAGCTCTGAGTCTTTTACTGCTTGAACGCATATCAAGTTTAGGAAAAGAAATCTGTTGCGCTCCTGTACTTAATGATTGGGAAGTTATTCTAATCAATGAAGTAATTATAGCTTCACTAAAATATTCTGTATTATAATTTATATTATTATTCAGTTTAAAACTGAAATAACATTTTCAAAACTTTTCAGGAAAGAAGAGAGAATAATTTCGAGATAATGAGGGTTATCGTAAATTCATTTTTCATCGGAATTTGCCCCGAAAAAAAAAATATTAGATATCTTCAAAAAAGGGAAAATATGCATCGACAAAAAAATAGATATCGCAAATACGTTGAAAATTCTCGTGAATTGTCCATTTCCATCTTTTTTTAAGATGTCTGAAAAAATACATGATTGACCTGTTTTTGTGGTTTTTAGTTATGTGGTTTTGCCTTGCACACAGCGATATGACCCATTTGAATTCTGACTTGAATTTCTTCCAATAATTTAATTGCATTATGTCAGTGTATTGAAATAATTAGTAAGCACATTCATAAAGATATATCTTAAATACTATTCATTTGTTTATAATTCAACAGGAACGTCAAACTGTGACCTGAATACATCTAATATGAATGAACCGACATCTGAAGGTATTGCGTCGGCAAATTTAAAGAACGCTGTAGCTGTGGAATATTCGGATCAACTCCGATCAACTGCAAGTGTATGCGCCAACTATGAGAATAGGTTTGTGATAATTGTATAACTCTTATTTTGAGCCGAAGAGCTATTTGTTATTTTATTATGTCATAAAATAAGTGTTGTTGCTTCTAAAGCGACAGTAAAAAAACCGCAATCAAGAACGAGCAATTTAAATTTTAAATGAAACATAGTTTTTTTTTAGAAAATACCGAAATTTGTATTTAGTCATAAAGTAGACATGCGACAATTATCTATTGAACAACGCATCTAATAAATGTCCTCCTTGGCTTTGCTATCGCTATGAACTCCATCGGGGACTCTCAGCCTAAGTATGCCATCGTACATTATGTTCCAGAGAACTGGTCCGAGAACGGAACCATGTGAAACGCCAGCAGTCACGGAGTACTTCTCTATCACTATGTCGGTATCGTATAACAGCACCCTTTCGTGGAGATATTTTTCCTTTATTCGAAGGATATATCCTGGAGTATGCATAATTCTCATCGCATCCATAATATGGCCCCAATTTTGCTGTATTGAATGAGTTTTTTAAATCAAGTGTGATCACTCCGCAATGTTTTTTACGTCCCCACCTCCAGCTAGAACCTTGTATTGCTTTCTTGGCCATTAGCATCACCTTACCAATAGCATCTGTTATTGATCGCGCTTTACGAAATCCATATTGTTGGTCTGAGGGACCTTCTTCTGATTCAGTGACCAGGAGTAATCTACTGAATGTTAGGCGTTCAAGTGTCTTTCACATTCTTCTTCCTTTTATCAGCGAGGTTATGATCCGAAAACAAGGGATCATAACCCTCCCACTTCACCGCATTTCTACTGATCCGCCTGTGGGGTTCGCCTTGTGGCAGGCAAACACATTGGAGGATAGGGCGATGGATCGCCGGGACTTTTTCTTGCTTTTGCTAGTAAAACTGACCTCTGCTTCTTCCAGATTGAGGGGAAGGTACTATTTTCTAGGCATAGCTGCATTGTTTTGATGAGTATTGCAGGGTTACAACTTATTGGCTGCTTTAATGCCTTCGTTCGGTCCTGGGCATTTTTTGTCGCCAAGTTTTTTTTGCAGGCGTTCAATATTTCATCTACTGTGACTTGCAGTATCGTTGATATTTCAAAATAAATAAAAAATAAATATTTGGCGCAACAGCTCTTTAAAGTGCCAGGGCCTAGCTTCTCGCAACCACTCATGTTGTGTGCGTGGTATTTTTCACACGAATGGAAGGGACCTACAGTTAAGTGCCGTATCCGAACGGCGATTTGAGAAGCTTTTTCGTGACAACAATACTCTCGAATGTTTGTCAGACGCTCGCGAGAGGTGGGACCGTGAAAAAACTTTTTGCTGTTACCCGTAGAGTGGCTTGCGGGAACAGTGTTGTGAATTTTCTGTAGCAGCTTAGGCCATTTTTCTTGTGGCATCTTGTGATGTTCTGTCTGCCTCCTCGCATAAAGAACTGGAGCATGCTCTCTTACTTCTTCTGATTTTGTCGCGAAGTTGTTTTCTCAGTCGTTTATGTTCCTCCTTTTTATTTTCGTAGTCTGGCCTTCCGAACGACCGCTGGTTTTTCCTTCTGACTCGAAGACACATTGCTCAGAGTTCTGCAATACGGTTGTTCCACCAAAACACTGGCTTTCTTGTATTTGACCGTATTTTTTTCTGCATTGAAGCAACGCACGCAGCTTGGACGTAGTTGCTTAGGCGTAGTACAACATCCTCAAGAAGACGTGCTTGAAACTCTTTGTCACGCATCATTTCGTAAAGGAGTTCTTCGTCGAACTATCTTTCGGCCCATAAGCATTCGATACTTCTATACTTGTTGGGATTGGGATTAGCTACACTTTTTGATGATATCTCACATATGACTGCTTGGTGGTCGCTGTGGGTATATTTTTCGGTTACATACCATTTAATTGATCAGCGAACTGCTTGCAAAGTTGATGTCGATGACCGAGTGTCCACTGGTACCAGAGTACTTGTGCTGCCCGTTCTCTGATCCACTCAGGCCTATTCCAGACATTTATTTGAATGGAACAGTGCTTCCCAAGTGCGAAAGGTTCAAATATCTGGGATCTATGATCAATAGCAAAGCAACTTGTGATAACGACATCAATCATCGTGTAAGCGTAGGGTGGATGAAGTGGCGAGAAAATTCCGCTATCTTTTGTGACAGAAAAATGCCCCCTAAGTTGAAAGGAAGGCTCTACACCGCAGTTGTACGTCCAGCGCTCACATACGGTTCACAATGTTGGACGATGTACAAAAAGTATGAGAGTAAATTAACGGCAGCTGAGATGAAGATGCTTCGCATGACAGGAGTGACCAAGCTTGATCGAATAAGAAGTTCGAAGATCCGTGGAAGCTTTCACATCAAGGAAACCGTCGTACAAAAAATAGAGCGTGACCGGCTCAGTTGGTATTGCCACGTTCAAAGAAGAGATCATTTGAACCCTGTTAAAAAGGCAATATCAATGCACGTTCCAAAGACATCGCGATGTAGGAAAGGCAGGCCTATAAACGCCTGGATCAGACATTGGCCTCAGTAACCGAGTGATCCAAAATCGGCAGGCCTGCCGATATTTTCTGAGGTCAAATAGGCGAACCCCACAGGCGGATCAGTAGAAATGCGGTGAAGTGGGAGGGTTGTGATCCCTTGTTTTTGGATCATAGCCTCGCTGATAAAAGGAAGAAGAAGAAGAAGACCGAGTGTCCACTGGTCTTGCTTAACGTGATAGTGCGGCCTACATTGACTATGTTCATTTCAAGTCATGAGAAAAATTCTAATAAGGATTGGCCTCTGGCATTTGTCGATCTACTACCCCAATCTGTAGCCCACGCGCTAAAATCCCCGGCGATAATAACAGGGTGTTGCCTCCTTGCTGTGCTTACAAATTTGTTTAGCATCTATTGATATTTGGATTGTGACCAGCTGGGTGCGGCGTAGCAGCTGTAGATATATACGCCTTTGACTTTTACCCACACGAATCCGTCTTCTTTTTCTCTCATCACTTCGTGAGGAGGATATTTTTTGCATATCCATATTCCTTCTTTAAGTGTATTGCGGGCGACCCAAGCAGTGCTGTCTGGGATTCTAAATGGCTCTGACAATGCGGCTACTTCGGCTCTCATTTCTTCGACGGTTTTTGCCAGGAAATCCTGGGCTGCTTTACAGTGGTTTAGGTTGAGCTAAATAAATTTCATCATTGAGCCTTGTTTATTGCTCTCCAATATTCCGGGCAACCATGACTTCCTGCAATATGGTGTCTTGATTCTTTACATAGCATGCATTCGGGTTTCTTGTTGTATGTCTTCGCTATGTGGCCTTCTTCTCCGCATCTTATGCACAGCTTTGATCTGTCTGAATTTTTGCAGATTCTGGATAGATGTCCGAACTCCAGACATCTGAAGCATTTCCTCAGTTGTACAGGCTCTCTTTACCTGTATATCACCCATCCAATTTTAACTTTGGCGGCTTTTAACAATTTGTTGGCCTATTCGTAAGCTTAGAAGTGCTGTCTGAGTGTCGCTATACGCTTTTCTTATGTTCTTAATTGCCGATACCTGCAAGTCAGGTATCTCGAACTGTTTGCTTAATGCGGATGCAATATCTGCCCTCGTCGTTATTTCATCGAGATCTTTACATTCCACCATTATATCGTGTCAATGATTTTATTTCCTTTTGTTCGCCCAGAGCTTTTCATATAAGGTCTTTATATTGTAATGCCGCCTGCTTTATATTGTTCTCGCCTGCTTTTTTCTTAAGCTCCAGCAGCAACTCAACCTATCTATCTATACATATCTATCTATCTATCTGTCTATCTATATCTCTCTCTTTCTCTTGTTCTACCCGAGAGATTCGTCGAATTCCTCCAGTGTGCGATGGCCCAATTTTTTTTCCCAGCCCGAAAAAAAAAAAAAAAAAAAAAAAAAAAAAACAAGAATGAGATCACACACACACACACAGACAACAAGTCAGTTCAACCACTCGACCCAGGTATACATGCATTTTTCAGACTCAACCCAGCTCTGTTAGCTGAGCCGAGTCGAGTCGAACCATTCGGATTCGAACTACGTTTATATGTATTTGGAACCAGTTCCGACTCTTCATATAAACGGCGTAATTCACTTAGATAGGTCAAACTATTGCCGTTTTCCATTGGTTTCACTCAAGAATTCGCTTCTTCTGGATTCCAATGTAACATGCGATTTGTCTTCTGCTCAATTGTGTATGTGTTGGTGAATGACAGATTTTTCACAGAAAAACAAAACAAGAAATGGCTTATTTTTGCCAAATGGAAAACGATATTAGTAATGCCATCATCTTTTTATTATTACAGTAGCAGATACCCGCAACTTTGTGTGGTTCACAATAACTGATACTGATATGAACTGAGTGTGATATGTCGATAGTTTTTGGGTGAGAAGAGTGAAGGGTAAAGAAAGGGCGACAGCCACAAAGAAAATATAAAAATCGAGAGGAAAGTCATATTACACACCCGAAATGTTCCATTCTCTTCCATTTTATCATTATTAGTTTGATCGTGTAGTAGTGAAGATCGAGGGGTGATACGAATATTTGGATGAGGGAACGTTCTTCGATACATAATAGTTTCAATTCACTCATTCCACCCCGAAATAGTGCAGCACTGAGCATATCACATGTAGACACGACATGACTGCCCAGTGCGCACTCATCAGTTAACATCTAAACAGGGTCTTACAACATATCAGATTTTCCTTTTATCAATGTAGTGCATGCCACCAGGACACACGTATTCTAGCAGCGAAAGTTAACCAACTACTTTGACATCTTCGTTTCTCAGTAAGCGGAACACGCAAAACGGAGACTGGACTCTTCATTTAATGCAGTCGACTGCGCACATCCGCCAGTTGTGAAACTCCTTCGATTGATAAAAACAGACTTCTACTTGTGTTTGCCTCGAGAGAAACACTTCACTCGACATTGCAAAATCCGTTCGCCTCCTGCAGAAGACATTAATTATTTTCTCCTGATTGTCTTTAATAAAGTTGTTACTGTTTCGTTGTTTTAAATAGTTATTATTATTATTTGTGTAGGGTTATTTTGCACTGCGAACTAATGGTCTATTGTGCCCCCTGCTAATACCTTGGGGAGGTTTGTTCCCTAGTTAGAGTCCCCTTCGCAATTGCAATTCCTGAGGAATTGTGTTTGAAGGTCTTACTTTGTCTTGGCGAGAATAGTTCACCTTAGAGCTCTTTTTCTAGACCAGTTTCTTTTAAGAATCTGAGAATGAGAAGTAGGTCCGTGGTTGGCATATCCTCTTCTGATACTTGGTATTTGCCCAAGTATTTCAATTTTTTGTGGGTCAGTGCCCCACAGGACTCCAGAAGGTGTTTCGGAGTCTCACAGGACTCGTTGCAGAATCTGCAAAGGCCTTCATTTGTTATACCTAGTTTCCGTAGATGCTCCCTGAGTTTGCAGTGCCCCGTTAGGAAGCCTGTTAGGATCCGTAGGTTATTCTTGCTAAGGCAGATGCAGGCTTCGAATCTTTTCCGGTTGTAACATCCCAGTAGTTTCTTAGCTTGCTTCAGGCTTGTGGTGTTGTTCCAGGTTCTTGCCCTGTCTTCTCTCTCCATTTTCCTGAATTTCTCGCGTATGGTGTGTTCTCCACAGAATGGTTCAGGTCCAATGAAGGGTTCTGCAGCCCCTTGTCTTGCCAAGGCGTCTGCTGCTTCGTTACCTTTTATCCCGACGTGACCGGGTATCCAGTAAAGTGTAACTTTATTGATTCTGCCCAATTCATTAAGCTTGCATAGGCATTCCCACACAAGTTTTGACTTAATGACATAGGAGTCAAGTGCTTTGATAGCTTCTTGGCTGTCTGACAGTATTGCTATGTCGCAGTTGCTGTATCCCTTTTCGAGATTGAGTTGGATGCATCTATTTATAGCACATATTTCAGCTTGAAAGATGCTGGTGCACCTGCCCATAGGTTCTGAGTGCTTGGTCCTTGGCTCAAATACGCCCGCCCCTGTTCCCTCTCCAGTTCTCGAACCGTCTGTATACCACTTTATCGTGTGGTTGCCCAGTCCGTATATCGTGGATTCATTGCTCCACTCTTTCTTGTTACTTATCTAAAGTTTTTCCCAAAGTTAAATTTTGTGATACTGTCGTCCCTGGGGACGGCCAGAAGGGGAAGTTTTTTGAGAAGTGCATCGTATTCTCTCGAACCAACACATTTCTCCCTTCCAATACCTTCTTTTGCCATCCTTAGGATCGTCCGCTGTGCATTTTGCTACACTATAAGATGGAGCGGTGTTAGCTCTAGGAGTATTTCCATGGCTGCAGTTGGACATGTTCGCATGGCCCCAGTGACGCAGAGGCACGCAAGTCTTTGCACTTTAGTGAGTGTCTCCCTCGTAGTGACTAGACTAGTTCGCTTTGTCCATGCTATTGCTCCATAAGTGATCATTGGTCTCACAATGGCAATGTACATCCACCTTAGAATAGTTGGACTAAATCCCCAAGACTTACCCGCTAGGCTCCTGCATACCATTAGAGCACGGGTAGCTTTTTTGGATATCTCCTCTATGTGTTTCTTCCACAAGAGTTTGCTATCTAGGTGTAGTCCTAGATATTTCACTTCCTTTACCGGTGTCAGTATCGTGCCCGACAGTCGGATTGGCTTCAGTTCAAGTTTTCTCTTCCTCGTGAACGGTACTATTGTGGTTTTGGCCGGGTTTATATTAAGCCCAGCCGTGCTGCACCATTCTTGAGTTACTGTTAGGCCCCTTTGTATAAAATCACATAGGGTTTCCTCGAATTTCCCCCTGGCAATCAGTACAATGTCATCAGCGTAGGCTTGACAGTTAATTCCAAGGCTTGTTAATTTTTCAAGAAGCTCATCCATAACAAGACTCCACATTAGGGGAGATAACACTCCTCCTTGTGGGCATCCTCTTGTTGTGTTGACCCTGATAATTCCATGTGAAGTTTGAGTTTCTGCTGATCTTGTTCTCAGCAACTCATACATCCACTTAGATACTGTTCTGCTAACTCCCTTTCTGTCAAGGGCTCGTTTTATAGCTTCATGTGAAGTGTTATCAAATGCCCCTTCGATGTCTAGGAAGGCGCAGATTACTATCTCTTTTGTTTCAAGAGCACTTTGGATTGTTTCCGTCAGCTGATAAAGAGCAGTCTCGGTGGATCTGCCTGCTCTGTGTGCATGCTGACGATAATGCAGTGGGGATGTATTAAGTACATCCTCCCTTAAATGGTTGTCCACAGCTTTCTCCATTGTTTTGAGAAGAAACGATGTTAGGCTGATCGGTCTGTATGACTTAGGCTGTGTTGTGTCCTTCTTCCCCATTTTTGGTATAAACACAACTCTCGCCCGTCTCCATTGGTTTGGAATATATCCCAGTGCAAGACTGCTTTTTGTTATTCTGACCAGGTGTGGTAGTAGTTTTTCTTGCCCCCTTTGCAATAGGGCTGGTATAATACCATCCGCACCCGGTGACTTGAAAGGCTGGAAGGAGCTAATTGCCCACTCGATTCTCCCTCTGGAACAGATAGCCCCTGCAATCTCCCAATCTCGCTTCCGAAGTCTGGTCGTGTTGGTCATGCTCCCGTCACAGGTGTTCTGCGAACTTCCGGGGAAGTGAGTTTCTAAGGGATGTTGGCATTCCCCCCGATTTTGCAAGGGCTTTATGTAACCTCGCTGCAGCAGGAGTGCTGTTTATTGTCTCACAGAACTTCCTGAAGCTTTCTTTTTTCGCCCTTCTTAACTCCTTGTTGTAGTTTGTGAGTGCCGCCCTGTAGCTTTGCCAATCCCCATTACGCTTTGCTCTGTTAAACAGCTTGCGTGTATCAGAGCGTAACTTTGTTAGGTTGCTGCTCCACCATGGCACATCTTTCCCACCCTTTATGTTGCTTATGGGGCAACTAGATTCGAACGCGTTTGTAATCGCGGTACTAATACCCTCTTTTTTTTTTTTTTTTTTTTTTTTTTTTTCCGAGGGTTGGTGAAAAATCTTCCATAGACACTATGAGAATAGCAAGCGCGTGCTCATAGTAGTGTCAGATTCTTACTGACTAAAAAAACACCACCCTTCGATATAAATTTGTTAGATATCGCAACTAAGTATTAACTTATCAAGCAATTTTTCTTTCACGAAATAAAAACGTTTGGCAGGTTACTTTCCACTGAAAGATCCTGCATGTTCCGCAATCTAAACGCGGTTTATCATTATCTCGCCAAGTCGAAGGGTTTCGTCCTTTGTAGTCGGCGCAATAAATTGCTCTCATCCAATATTTGTAGGACTGTATTGTTGACATGTCCGATTAGTCGGTTTCTATGCTTTCTCGCGAAGCTTCTAGTTTCAGCTTCGATTGTCGGAATTCCGAGATCCCTGTGGATATCGTCGTTTCTAATATACCACGGTGTTTGGACAATCTCTCTTAGCACTTTATTTTGAAAAGTTTGTAAAATATTTGCATTTATTTTCTTGGTACAACCCCAAAGTTGTATACCGTAGGTCCACACCGGCTTTAGCACTTGCTTGTATAAAAGCAGTTTGTTCTCAGTACTGAGCTGGGAATGCTTTCCGAGTAACCAGTACATTTCGCTATATTTGATTTCGAGTTCTTTACGTTTCATTTTCACGTGCGAATTCCATTTCAGTCTTGCGTCGAGTGTCATTCCCAGGTATTTGGCCTCGTTTGCAAAGGGTATTCGGGCCGAGTTTAGGAAAATTGGCAAGTCATTAGTTTTCTTGTAAGTGAAATTCACGTGAACAGATTTAGATTCGTTGAGGGCAATCCGCCAGTCCCTCGTCCATTCATTTACTTTATTTAGCGCGTTTTGCAGTTTTTCAGTCGTTTCTTCGATAGTTTTACCTGCTGCTAGGATAGCGGTGTCATCGGCAAACGTAGCTAGGATAGTGCCATCTTCTTTCGGTATATCTCGAGTATATAACATATAGAGAAGCGGCCCAAGAACGCTTCCTTGTGGTACGCCGGCCGAAATTTCTTTGAGCTGCGAGTATTCGTTTCCATGTCTAACACGGAAGAGTCTATTCCCCAGATATGATACTAGAATATCGTATAAGCACACAGGGAGAACTTGTCGTAGTTTGGATTTCAAGCCATCATGCCACACCTTATCAAAGGCCTGCGAGACGTCAAGAAATACGCTTGAGCAAATCTTTTTTTCTTCAAATGCTTTCTCGATTACGTCAGTAATTCTATGCACCTGGTCAATCGTCGAATGCTTACTTCTGAACCCAAACTGGTGGTCAGAAATAAGATTATTTTCGTCTATAACCGGTTGGAGACGCCTTAGTAATATCCTCTCGAAAATTTTAGATGTGACTGGAAGAAGCGAAATTGGTCTATACGATTTTACCTCATTTGGCGGTTTTCCTGGTTTTAAGACCATTATTACTTCCGCAACTTTCCATTGGCTCGGAACGTGTTTTAATCTGAGCGCAGCATTTACAATATAGAGAAGCTTAATCAAAGCTTTTCTAGGTAAAACTTTGAGACTTTCTCCGGTGATTAAATCATAACCAGGAGCTTTCTTAGATTTTAGAATCCCGATCTCATTTTTGAGTTCCCTAAGCGTTGCACTTGTGAGTGTTAAATTGGCAGATGGTAAATCCGGCCTATTGACGTTATCGTAAACCACTTGACTATCGTACGGTTTAAAGGTTTCTTCCAGGTGGGCCGCAAAGACGTCCGCTTTTTCTTTATCTTCCCTTGCCCATTCATTTTGATTCAATTTAATTGGCGGCGCGGGGACTTTGGCCTTTTGGTGCCTTTTATGGCTTTCCAAAGTGAATAATTGGAATCTTTTTTCGCTGTTAAACTTTCAAGGTAAGAGCCTATTGCACGATTCTTAAGATCCTTAATAGTTTTCTTCAACGAATTGCACAGACAATTCAAGCGTGTTTTATGCTGCGGAGCACTACTCTGTTGCCATTTTTTACGAGCTTTTCGTTTTTCCTTGACCAATTCCTCTATTTCCGGAGGATATCGTAAGCCGTATTTGTCCGGCGTTTTCCTTTGAATGGGAGTATTATTCCAAGAGGCGAGCTGTACGATCTCGAAGCGATCAACTTCAACCTCAAGTTCATAGGGTGTCGTAAGTGGAACGCTCAGTTCAACATTGTCTTCAATTTCGTTCCTAAAGCCTTCCCAGTTAGTTGTTCGACCAGTTAATTTCGCTGGCTCTAGGTTATAGACTAGTTTTTTGCTCAATGTCAAAATAACCGGGGAATGATCAGACGACAGATCAAAACTCTCTTTGACTTTTATGTGGATGGTAGATATTCCTTTCACAACGAAAAAATCTATCAGATCAGGTATTTTTGAAGTATCAGTTGGCCAGTAAGTCGGTTTACCCGTCGAATGGAAATCGCAATTGTACTCCATACCTGCCCCATAGAGCATTCTACCTTTTTTCGAACTGTATCTTGAGCCCCAGAACGTGTGTTTCGCATTAAAATCGCCGCCAATAATGAAATTAGGTTTAAGCGATTCAAACATGTTAGTAAAATCACTTTCTTCAAGCGCGGAACGCGGTGGACAGTAGATAGACGAAATTTTAAGAGTACGCTGACTATTTTTAACTCGAATCGTGCACAGTTGCAAAGTTTCAAGCTCTATCTTTAGGTCTTCTGATTGCTCGATACAGTCTTTAATAAGCAAGGAAGATCCGCCTCTCGCTTTTCCCGAAGGGTGACAAGCGTGGTAATCATTATAGCCTTTTATTTTTAAATGCGATTCCTTTTTGATGTGGGTTTCAGAAATCAAGCAAATATCAATATCTTTTTGGCGCATAAATATTTCTAATTCGTCAAGTTTTTGCAAAAGTCCGTTTGCATTCCAAGTACATATTTTCATGTGAATTATTTTCAAGCTTAACCAGCCTATCGAGAATAATTTTATTTATTTTGCCTTGTTCTTCAAGTTTCGCGAGAATAACTGAGAAAACATGAGAAAAGGGGTCGGTCGCAATTTCAAGGTTTTTTGGTTTTTCGGAAGCCACGGCCTGAGCATAAGACTGCATTGCTGCTGTCCGAGGGTCATTACCCGGTGGCTTTTCTAATCTTAGCTTTTCAGTACCGTTTCTTTTAAGAGCAGAGGTCGAGGGCTTTTCTGTTGTCAATCTTTCCCTCACCTTTTTGTGCTCTGAACCCGGTAGTTTTAGTTTGCCTACTTTCTCCGACGCGATCGTACGCTTTGGTTTAGTTTGCAATTTTGATTTTATATTTAGTGGCTTAAGGAACGCATCTCTCCGTTTTTGCAACTCCTTAGCTACTTCACAGCCTCTATAATTTGCCGGGTGCTTTCCCTTACAATTAACACATGTTGCAGAGGTTTGTTTGTTTACTCCACAAACTTGGGAGAGGTGATTTCCGGCGCATTTCACACATCGTGATTCTTTTCGACAATACGTTTGCGTATGATTGAATCCTTGGCATCGTTTGCACTGAGGTATCAATCTTGTATTCTTGCGCATGGGTTCGATTTTGACTACGACATTCAGAATTGTTCTTATTTCGTAAATCTTATCCAAACTCTCAGCTTTATCAAAAGTTAGCATAAAAAGAGGAAGCCCGCGCTTTACCGTCGTTTCCTCGCCTTCCAATTTTTGTTTTTCCCGTTTAATTAAATTTACTGCATCAACGATTTTAAAGTTTTTGTTTTTCAAATCGTGAACAACATCTTCCTTTAAGCATGAGGCATGAAGTCCTCTAGCAATACCCTCTACCGCGTTTTCTAACTCTAGATAGTGTGCTGGAGCCCTCCTCAAATCAATATGCTCCAGATTACTGTCTAGGGTTTCTTTAAAGACCTCCCAATTTGTTTTTCTTGGGTTCCTGACTGGATTTCTTGTGATACATGCACTATCTAACTCAAACACAATGATTCAATGGTCAGATAATGACGGCTCATCTGATACTTTCCAGTTTCTGAATAACCTACTGATGCTCGGACTACCCAGCGTGAGGTCAAGAACTTCCTGTCTAACTCTAGTAACAAAGGTTGGGGTATTCCCTACATTATATATATATTAAGGGATGAACAAAGAATGAATTCTAGTAAAGACTCACCCCTGGTATTAGTGTCGGTGCTCCTCTATATAATATTGTGAGCATTGGCGTCACATCCAATCAGCAGCGGCATTTGGAGCTTGTTACAGTGCTCCACAAAGCGCTGTAGTTCTGTTGGGACAGCTGGTTCATCCCCAGCAGAGTATGCAGAGGCGATGATGATGGTGCGGTGTACTCCGTCGATGTTCAGGGAAACCTGTAATGGCACCAAGTCTCGCGTCGCAAATTCTCAAAGTAGGAGAAAGTTAATTGTGTTATTGATAAGGATACATGCCCTTGGATTGGTCACCCTTATATCCCAAATTACCTTTGTATCCTTGCATGACAGTCCTTTGACTCCTCCTTTCAAGATCCATGGCTCCTGAATTAATACAATGCCCATGTTTTGTTTGGTAAACATCCTAGCTATTGCGGCTGATGCCGCTATGGCGTGGTGGATGTTTACCTGGGCGAGCTAGTGCTCGTCGGGGGCTGTTGCCCCACCACCCGCCAGCAGAATCTCTTCTTCCTCCAGGTTAATGTTCAGAGGGAGAGAGATTACTGTACTGTTTATGTCCTCCTCAGATAACGAGTCATCTGAGATGGACATAAATTCATCTGCGCTCCGAGCGTCCCGCTCTGCAGTTGCTCTCCTCCAGCTTCCTGATTCCACCCACCGTCACTCTGCCAAACCGGTAGCTCAGAAAGCAGTTTTGAGCCTTTATGGCTTCAAAAGACTCTTGGTCGATTCCGAGAGCCAGTATCTGCCCAGTCCTCTCGCTGCGTCCATACAACGCCTTCCATGCCTTGATGTTAAGGCCATCATTCTGCGCTTCTAGGAGTGCCAAAGAGGTTTGGTAATCCTGATCCACGCTGCGTGGTAGGAAGACGGTGATGGAATGGGCACGTGGTATTTCCGCACTGCCGCATGCAGTAAGGCCCACCCCTTTCCAACCCTTCAATTTTCAGTTTTTATTTAATTTCAATTTTTATTTAATTTTAACGAGAAGGGGTCATTTTCCATTTTAATAGTAATATCGACACAAACTTCAAATGTTCATAAGGTTTTGGCTACAATTTAGTCAGTATTTGCTATTCTAGAGCTGAACTACCATCAATATTGATATTGGAGTGCTTAGGAGCTCCTCCGTAGAAGGAATAAATTTAAGAATAGGATAATAAATTATACAGCTAAGCCGCAGACCGAGACGATGCAGTACATCGTTTTGTTCTCCCAGCGGACCGTGCACGAGCCGTCCGTGTCGTTGTTCCAGAAACACGAGCTGGCCGTGTGCAGCCCGGCGCCGTTCTTCTGCATGATCATCGAGGTGACGATGTACTTGTAGGGCTTCTGCTTGGTGAGAACGGCGAGACAGTTTTCCACCACCAGGCTGGTCCAATTATTCACTTTGTCGTGCTGGTAGGCGTTACCGCCGATCGTCTGCTCGATGGCTTCTTTGATGATTTTGCTTGAATCATCGACGACAAATTGGTTTTCCTCGCGAACGTCTTCCATTTGTGTGGTAAAGTGCGGATAGTTTTTTTTAGTTCAGGTTTGGCTTGAAGAAGTGCGAATATTTCTTGGAGTTTTCACGCTGGAGGGCGGAAAATTCTGGAAATTAATTCCACAGCTGCTGCGAGAAAAGTGTGAACTACCAAGTATGGCGTTTGGGAGCTACGGTCTTTAGCCATTCCACCGTTTGTGGAGTCTCGCAGTCGACCAGTAGCATGCCATTCTTGAAATGAACGCCCTGCAACTTGAGCTTATGCTCTCATCCCAGGATCATTTCCGCCACGATGGCGTTCTTGGAGTGCTTTGAGGTCCTCAGCATCGAGCATTTCCTGTGGGTAATTCACAGGAAGTACTGCAACCTGCTCAGCCTTTGCGGCCTCAGCATGTCTTCCACCAGCCGGAGCTGCCCCAGCAGCCACAGTTAGCTTCTGCCAGCTGAGACAGCGCTAGCATTCACAGGCTCTGCCTGGGGCCTCTTAGCACTCTCCTCGGTCCTCAGCCTTTTCTGCACATTACATGCAGGAGGTGTTATGGCATTACTGCCCCTCTTGGCTGATGACACAATGGTGGAGTCGGGCTTTGCCCTATGCTCCTCCGCCTTTTTCCTGACATCCTTAGGTGCAAGGCCCTTTTCGAGGTAGCGCAGGTACCATCGAGATCCCGCACCGCTCAGACCCCTTCTCAGGAAGTCATCTTTGCCTCCCGGTTGCCCAGGTGGCGGCATCGACTGGCAAGCTCGCTTCCTCTTGGTCGGTGCGGCATTGGATTGAGGAACTGTAGGTGTCCGAGCTATGCCCGAACTCCTTACCTCATTATCCGCCTTAGCCACTTTGCCCAAGGGTCGGAGGATAGAGCTTGGCTCCCACCATCCGTTCTGGCACGTTCCAAGCGTGCTGCTGTTTTTGACGGCTCAGGGATTTTCCTTGAGGGCATAGCGGCTGTTTGGCTGGTGCTTGGTTGCACTCGCCTAAAGCCTCCCTCACGGCTTGTTCCTGGCCAACTTCCACCCACTAGGTCGTCTACACAGAGTCTTTGCTCCATCTAACCCACTAGCATATAAGCGGTACCACCCCGCATTCTATCTAGGTTGTTTTTCATTTTTATTTTTTGTTTTTGTTTTTGTTTTTTATTTTGGTACATGATCCCACGAGTAGCGCGGGAAAGAAAGGTCAGCTGCGCCAGAGCCCCGCATTAGCGCAGTAAGATCGTGGTTACTCCCTGAGGCGATCCTGTTTCAGAGAGGCTCCGTTATAATAAAGCCGGTATACCCCCTGGCTGCAAATAGGCACGGGTCGCGTAACACCTTGGATTATGGGGGGCAGATCTTGGTTCGTCACTCATCAGTCAGCTCATCCGAGAGCTAGGCTCCCAAGGTTGAGTGAGTCTTTGCAACCTAAGCTCT
Source organism: Brachypalpus laphriformis (assembly GCA_945910035.1). Lineage (NCBI taxonomy): Eukaryota > Metazoa > Arthropoda > Insecta > Diptera > Syrphidae > Brachypalpus > Brachypalpus laphriformis. The sequence goes on along the minus strand of OX246754.1, from coordinate 107,839,562 downwards.
CGCACCACGTCTGCCAAGCGAGAGTTTTAAATAGTTGTGGCAGTTGTTTTCTTTAATTATCGCTACGACAACTAATCCTTATATCTATTAAACTTGTGCTACCTTCTATTGACGGAGTAGTAAAATTTCAACTTCACATTTTTCGTGCAACAGTTTGGCCTGTAGTATCATTTCTGGGCGTACACCAATATTTTTGAGAAATTACTTACACCACTATGACTTTAACCGTCTCGTATGTAAGGTTTTAGCTAACAGAAGCATTGAATAATTACAAATAGAAGGTGACACCGATGACGATGAAACGATATAGGTTAAGCGGAAGATATAAATACTACTTGTATTGTATGTGGGCGCCGTGGCGTGAGTGGTTAGTGTGTCGGATCACTACGCGTGAGGTTCCAAGTTCGAATCCCAGAAAACACCAACAAGTTTTATCACGGTCCCACCTCTCGCGAGCGTCTGACAAACATCCGAGAGTATTGTTGTCACGATAAAGCTTCTCAAATCACCGTTCGGATTCGGCATTAAACTGTAGGTCCCTTCCATTCATGAGAAAATATAACGCACACAACATGAGTGGTTGCGAGAAGCTAGGCCCTGGCACTTTAAAGAGCTGTTGCGCCAATTATTTGTTTTTTTGTATGTATGATTATTCAATGACAGAAGGAATACATCAAACGCCATCGTTTTCACCTGCGTCAAAATACACGTGTAGCTATAAATGTGCGCTTCATGTCATAGGTAGTCAAGAAAATAAATGACTTACTTACTTAGGTGGGCAACCAACAAGAAATATGGTAGGAGGAAATAAATCGGTGTTTATTTTTATTTTATACTGCGCCCAAAGCACACAAAAAGAATGTATAGTTTTATAATGCCTGGTTTTGCCTGTTTTTTTTTTATCTCTGTGTATATTTCTTTTCATTTCTTAATCCCCTCGAGGAATATCGTATTAATTCTTATTGGAGATAAGGACCAAGTTTCTAAGGTATAGAACGCCAAAGATTTGTTAAAATCTGTAAATTAGTTTCTGCGTGATACCTGCGCATCTCCAACACTAGTTATCGTTTTTTTTTATATGTATGTAGTAAAGTAGAGATATTAATACAGTTATTAATACAGAACTTAAAATATTATTTTAAAACCAATTTGCCATTGGATTGCCATTAGTGCTGGATATGTTTACAAGAAGTGTTTATGAAGTAAACAGAAGACACAAACTAATTGACTCAAAAGAAATAATCTTTTGATTCATATAAACACAATACAGAAGCTAATTGATTCATAGGAAATAAACTTTTAATTCATATGAGATAAACATAGCACCATAAGCCAAGATTTGGTTTACGATAATAAGTGCGCGTTAGTGGTGTAATATCTTCACAAATATTTGTATATAAAGTAGTTTTTAGTTCTTTGTAAAGATTGAACGAATAAAGTTGGACAGTTGTCCAGAGGAAGTATTTTTTTCCCTAAATTTGTTAAAACAAATTTAACTGGCGCCCGATCAGGGACCGGTGTCGGTAATACCAAGTGCAAGTAGTGAATAAAAATAAATTCCAAATAGTGAATAAAATAAATTCCAAATAGTGAATTAAAGTAACAAAATTCAAAAAAGTGGTGGTAGGAAGAATCCGAGCCATTAGTAGGAAGTGGTCAATGTTAACGTCGCCATCCAAAAAGGACCAACTCGGCCTATCCCCTTTAAGGAAAATACACTCATCGGTCCCGAGTGTGCAAACAAGCCCAGGCACAGTACACTTTAAACAACTGAAGAATATTTACATCCCAGACAGGGTTTTGGTTTCCTGCGTTGCCCCGCAGTTCATCAGACTTAAAGTGAAAGATGAAGACCCCCATATTAGTGTCAGTGAGATAAAATTATTTTAAACTATTGAAAAAAATTGAATAAGAAAAAATTTACATTGAAAGAAAAACTATAAGCAAACATTATTTAAAGAAAAAAATACATTTAAGGAAAAACTATTAAAAGAAACATTATAAGGAAGCATTATTGAAAGAATAAATTTACATTTAGAGAAATACTATTAAAAGGAAAATTATAATGAAACATTATTGGAATAATTTATATTGAAAGAAAAACTGTTAAAAGGAAACAATATTGAAAAAAGAAAAATATTATGAAAAAATTATTTTTAAGAAACACATAACGAACGATTTTTAACGAATGAAAGGAATAAAAACATAAAAAAAAAAATCTTTAAGTGAACATTTTTATAGATATTATTTAATAATTTTAACAAACTAAAATATTGTACTTATTTGTACTCAAATATCCTCATTTCTATCATATATATTATATATGATAAAATATATATTATATATGATACGATATATATTATACTTATATATCCATTCTCGTAAAATTATAAAGTGAGACACTGACGATAGTACAAGACGCTACAGAACAACTTCAGACGGAAATTGTGAATCTGACTGGTGTACTAAATGCACAAATTCAGATAACCACGAATTTACAAAGGGAACTCGTTAGCTTAAAAACAGAAGCCATTAAAGTACACAATCCTTCATCCAATGTAACATTGGAATGAGAAACCTTTGCTAGGCCAACCACAGAAGCGGACTTGCGACAGCAAAGAAAGATTCCCGATCCCGTGAAGGAAATTAGAACCTTCAACTGTAATCCAACGACATACGCATAGTGGATTAAATCAGTCGAGACCGTCTTAGATGACTATAAAATCATCAAGACGAAACCTCTTTATAGAGCTATAATACGGTCCATCAGACAAAAAATAATAGAAGAAGCAGATACAGCTTCGCTTGTCTCTTCACTATGCGGACAAGAGAGACATTGGAACACTGGAGTACCAGCTATTCTCTCTTTATTTTATTAAGGTAAAAAGACTATTGATGAATTCTTTGGTGAAGTTAACCATCACCTGACACTCATCATAAACAAAGTCCAAACCGAATGTTTAAGCAGCAAAACAGCCGCTAATACGATTGAAGGCCATCGAAATAGGGCCTTAGACACTTTTATAAGAGGTCTGAATGGCGAGTTATCGAAACTCATTGCCATCAAAACCCTAAATCTTTACCCGAAGCATATTCTTCATGCTTAGAATTGCAAAACATCAATTATAGAGCAACTAACTTTATAAACCGCAATAACGCTACCAACCCAATTGTTGTTCCCCATAATTCTCTTACCCCACCTGTTCCACCAAGAAAAAATTTTACGATTCCATTACACCCATCAAGAAACACTTATAATCCACCAATTCTAACGCAACAGCTGAAAAATTCTATTTACAATACATAGAACAGACCGGTAATACCCCCAAGACAAATGACGCATAACAAACCTGAACCAATGGATGTTGATCCAAGTACCAGAACAAGACAGGCCAACTACATGAATATACCACAGCCTCATCCACGACAATACCCACAACAATACCAGCAGCAGTATAGACCACCTTTTAATCCAGCGTACAAAAGGGTTCCACAAAACGACAGCCCGGTACAAGCTACACAACCAAAGCAACAAAGACTCTACCAAGTCGATATCCAAGAACCAGAGGAATTATACGAAGATAAACTCGAGGAATCTTACGAGGATCCATATGAAGAAAATGACTCGGAAGTTTCGGAACAAGAGCTAAACCTTTTAATGATCGGGTCAGTGCAACACCGTGGGCGCCGTGGCGTAAGTGGTTAGTGTGTCGGATCACTACGCATGAGGTTCCAAGTTCGAATCCCAGAAAACACCAAAAAGTTTTTTCACGGTCCCACCTCTCGCGAGCGTCTGACAAACATCCGAGAGTATTGTTGTCACGAAAAAGCTTCTCAAATCGCCGTTCGGATTCGGCATTAAACTGTAGGTCCCTTCCATTCGTGTAAGAAATATAACGCACACAACATGAGTGGTTGCGAGAAGCTAGGCCCTGGCACTTTAAAGAGCTGTTGCGCCAAATATTTGTATTTGTATTCAGTGCAACACCCTACGTAAAATATCATGCTCCTAACGGAAAAATATTGCAGTTTCTAATAGATACCGGAGCTAACAAAAATTTTATTAAACCAGAATTAGCATCTCACCCCAAACCAGTTAACAAACCATTTTTTGTGAATTCATTAGGTGGAAAAGTAAAAATTGAAAAATCAGCAACAGGTAGAATATTTTCTATTTACAGTAACAATACTCCAGTGAAGTTTTACTTATTGTCTCAAATAGTATCATTTGATGGAATAATAGGAGATGATACTTTTAGGGAAGTCAAAGCGGTGATAGACAGAGGCAACTCCATATTTAAAATTCATCCTAAAGTAAAAATACATTTAGAAATGAGACACTCAGTCGATGTGAATTCAATTAGCATCAGGAACGATCATTTAAACGAACATCAAAAGGTTCGCTTAACTGAAATTATACACAAATTTACCCCCATATTCAGTAAAACAGATGATAAAATAACAGCTGTAACAAACGTTAGGGCAGCAATTAAAACCAAGGTAGATACACCAATATATGCCAAAACATATCCATACCCAGTTAGCATGAGAGAGCAAGTTAATAAACAAATTGACAAACTATTAGAAGACAAAGTCATTAGGCGATCAAATTCCCACTATAACGCATCTATTTGGGTCGTCACCAAGAAAATTGACATAACGGGCGAAAAGAAATATAGAATGGTGATCGATAATAAAAAACTGAATGCAGTCACAATAGCCGATAAATACCCAATACCAGACATATCTAATACTCTAGCTAACCTTGGTAAAGCCAAATATTTCAGGACAATTGACTTAACGTCAGGATTCCACCAGGTGCTAATGAAAGAAAAAGATATACAAAAAAGAGCTTTCTCAACTCTTAACGAAAAATTTGAATTCCTGCAACTCCCTTTTTGACTTAAGAATGCACCTTCAATTTTTCAACGAATGATTGAGATGTATTAAAAGAACACATTGGCAAAATATGTTACGTTTACATAGAAGACATAATATGTTAATATACAGTAACTCAATAGAAAAACACTTCGAGGACATCATACAAATCTTCTCAAAACTAGAAAAAGCAAATTTAAAAGTCAATTTAAACAAAACGGAATTTTTGTGAACCGAAACAGAATTTTTAGGATTTATAATATCAAGCAACGGAATCAAGGCAGATCCGGAAAAATAGAAGTCATTAAAAACACTCAAGAACCTAGCAACTTAAAAGAGTTGAAATCATTCCTAGGACTAGCATCTTATTACAGAAGATTTATTCAAAACTTCGCGAAAATCGCAAAACCACTTACCCAGCTTACATGAGGAGATTTGGCCAGAGTTAGGAAAAATCAATCTTTAAAAATTACCAATAACATTCAACGAAGAGCAGAAGAATGCATTCAACCAATTGAAAGATCATCTCATTTCAAATGATCTTTTAATTTTCCCAGACTTTGAAAAACCCTTCATACTTACTACAGATGCATCAAACCACGCGATAGGCGCTGCACTATCACAACGAGAAATAGGAAAGGACAGACCAATAACATACATTTCTAGAATCCTTAATACTACGGAACAAAACTATGCGACAAATGAGAAAGAAATGCTCGCAATAGTTTGGGCATTGGATAATCTCCGTAATTACTTATATGGTGCAAAGAAAATTAAAATCTTAACAGATTATCAACCATTAACTTATGATCTCAGTAATAAAAATAACAACGCTAAATTGAAAAGATGGAAAGCAAGATTGGAGGATTACAACCACGAACTTATATATAAACCCGGCAGAACAAACTACGTAGCAGATGCATTATCCAGATTAAACATAAGTGAATGCAACCCAACGTCAATAACACAGCATAGCGCAGAGAAGATGACACTGATTTGATTAACTGTACGGAAGCTCTAATTAATGTTTTCAAAAATCAGGTAATACTTTTGGAAAGTTTAGAGGAAGAAAGAATCACTGCGTGACATGATTTTGGTACCCGAAAAACTGATTGCTATTATAGTTTCCTATTAGTTATAGTATGTAAGCAGTGGATGTCTTTTATTTCTATCGCGTCTTGTTTTTAAGGTACGCACCGATAACCTTTTCTTAACCTACCCTCATATTGTTCATATTAATAAATGTAATCGCTAAATAATCTATTGAGAAGATCGGTTTATTTCTTGTTAGTTTCTTTAAGATTACCTGATTAAAAGTCTAATAATACATTTTAAAGATGAATACTGAAAAAAGTAGTCGCCGTCAGTGCAAAAATTCACCAAACAAGTTTTGTTACGTGTGTGGAAAGTACATTCTCAAGTCTCAAGGAAAAAAAAATATCTGAAAAAGTATGTAGTGCGTATTTTCTATACTTTGTCAGGATAAATCCTGGATTCCGCAACTGTTTTGTGTATCATGTTATGCTACTCTCATGTCGTGGTTGAATGAGAACAAAACATCTGTGCCATTTGCAGTATCGACTGTGTGGCGTGAACCTAGTAATCATTTTAACGAATGTTACTTCTGCATGACTGATATACGAGGATTTTCAAAGAAAATTAAGCATAATATCGAATACCCTTCTGTGATTTCTGTATCAAAACCAATACCATATAGTAAAGACATGACTCTTCCTTTGCCTCCTAAGAAAAGTCAAACTGAAGAGTTAGATATACCAAGCGATGAAAATAACTATGGACAAGACATCGAAGTTGACAACCAAGATCCAGACTTTTTACCCTCTTCAAGTGATCTATGCCAACCGCATTTAATTCAACAACAGGAATTAAATAATTTGATACGGGACTTGAATTTGTTACTGAATTTGTTAAATTACTGACTTACTTAGATGGCGCTACGGTCCGGGGTGGACCTGGGCCTCAACCAACAAACCTCTCCAGCTAGCACAGTTACGAGCCAGCTGCCTCCAGTTACGCACGCCAACTTGGTTGAGGTCCCCCTCCACTTGTTTGCCACACCTATCGCAAGGTCGTCTTCTACTGCGTCGTCCATCCGGGGTGGATTCGAAAACTTTCTTAGCGGGAACGTTGGGCTCCATCCGCTCTAAATGACCCAGCCATCTTAGTCGCTGTATGTGAACTCTTCTGGCTAAGTCGATGTCCTTGTACAGGCCGTATAGCTCGGCATTGTACCTTCTCCTCCACTCACCGTCTATGCAGACGGGACCAAAGATCGCATGAAGAACTTTTCTCTCAAAATAACCAAGGGCATCCTCATCAGGTTTTGTCAAAGCCAATGCCTCTGCGCCATACAGCAGGACTGGGATGATTAGAGTCTTATAAAGAGTTACCTTAGTAGTTCGAGATAGGGCTTTGCTACTCAATTGCCGTTTTAGCCCATAGAAACAACGATTGGCAAGAGTAATTCTTCGTGTGATCTCCCTACTGATGTCATTTGTGGAGTTCACCATAGAGCCTAGGTAGACAAAATCCTTTACTACCTCAAAAATCATATCTGTCTATTGTGGCGTTCTGTCCAAGACGCCGATGTTGGGTGTCCTTTTTTGTAGACATTATATATTTTGTTTTGCTTTCATTTAGCGCTAGACCCATCTTTGCTGCCTCGATCTTAATACTCGTAAATGCACCATTGACTGCCCGCTGAGTTCTTCCGATTATGTCAATGTCATCGGCATAAGCGAGTAGTTGTACAGACTTGTACAAGATTGTACCTCCGGTGTTGGCTTGTGAGTTTCGTACAATTCTCTCAAGTACTATGTTAAAGAGATCGCATGATAGCACGTCACCTTGTCTAAGACCTTTCCTGATGTGGGATTGGGCCAGACTGACATACGCTACCCTACGGACAATGTACGACAAACTACATAACGAACGCATATACTCTCCATTTACATAAAGGAAGTAACCGTAACATCGTACGACGCCAAGCTGAAACAAAGAACGAACGGAGATAACGAACGTCACACACAAGACGAACGAAGACAGACCAAAGAAAACAAACAAAAAGAGAGTCAGTCACCAAACTACCACCAACCTCATCGGAGGCATTAATTCCTTCATATAATAAAATAAAAGTTATAACGTATTGTATTTGATCGAGTGTTTTATTTCATTTAAATAAAAGTGAAGACTACAATTGGGGGCTCAACCGGGATGGATTATTGAAGCCAAATATAAAAAAAAAGTCTAATTGATCACAGTGAAAGTGAATAAAAAAAAAAACAAAGGGCAACAACAAAAAAGCGAACAGAATTTTCATCCCTAAGGAAGGGCGCCGTGGCGTAAGTGGTTAGTGTGTCGGATCACTACGCATGAGGTTCCAAGTTCGAATCCCAGAAAACACCAAAAAAGTTTTTTCACGGTCCCACCTCTCGCGAGCGTCTGACAAACATCCGAGAGTATTGTTGTCTCGAAAAAGCTTCTCAAATCGCCGTTCGGATACGGCATTAAACTGTAGGTCCCTTCCATTCGTGTGAAAAATATAACGCACACAACATGATTGGTTGCGAGAAGCTAGGCCCTGGCACTTCTAAAGAGCTGTTGCGCCAAATATTTATTTATTTATTTAAGGAAGGAACGGGTTGTGAATTGAAAAATATTGCGCGGCGCGCGTCACTAAACCCACCGCAGCAGTAAGAGGGTTGAAATTTATCTGTTTCGCCGTTGTATGCTCCAACGGAAGTGTGTGGTGTAGCAGAAGTGTCGTGTCCAGACACGTCTAGAACAGGGGCAGCGGTAAAAGTAGCAGTAGAAGCGGTGGAATTTCGGCAAACAAGCCAAGAAAAGTGCAGTGGTGGAAGTAGCGGTAGCAGCTGTTGAATTTCGGCAACCAAGCCAAGTAAAGTGCAACGGTGAATGTAGCGGTGCAAGCAGCAGAACTTAAAAAAAAACTAGAGAAGTAGTAGTAGTTTAGATTTATTAGTATTCGGTCATTAAACCCCTATCATATTATTACGGCAATCATTTAAGTTTGTATGTATTTGTAATTTTCTTTGCTGCCGTCTATCTCATTCAATTAAATTACACTTTTATCAAGTAAGATGGATAGGGAAACGATACTGGCTCTGACTGTAGACGGACTTAAGGAGAAACTGACCCAACTAAATTTACAGACGAACGGACTGAAGAACGTTTTACAGGAAAGGCTCCTAGAACACTTCGGCTTGTCGTACGACGTTGCAGAAGAAAACGATGATGAGTTCGCTGAAGCCGAAACCTCAAGGTCCACTCTAGATGCGCCCGTCGGAGGGACGACATTCACGCTGCGAGACATAGAAGACTCTATGACACCATTTGATGGAACCGGTAGCCTGGATGTCAACGTGTGGATCCAGGAATTCGAAGAAACTGCGCATACAGTCAGCTGGGGCAGCCTTCAGAAGTACATATACGCAAAACAGTTGCTTAGAGGAGCCGCCAAGCTATTCCTCCGTAGTCAGGCAGGTGTGCACAACTGGGTAAGTTTGAAAGCAGCGCTGGTTAACGAGTTTGGAAACGTTTGAAACGCTTAACGAGTACCTCTACTGCCTAATGGAAATAGGAAAGATGATAACATTAGATGAAGAAAGCATAATCGACTATTTCACAGAAGGAGTACCAGACTCGGCTAAAAGTGTATGAAAGGGTACGGGGTCCAGAGCAGAGTTTTCCGCAGACCAGAGGGAATAGTCGGACAGCCATCGCCGATAGTCGAGCAGTAGTAAAGACGGAGAAGAGGGAACGAGGATGCTTTAAATGTGGAGATGTAACACACATGGCCAGAGACTGTAGGTCGCGTTCCTTCAAATGCTTCAGGTGTGGTCAACCGGGTCACCGAGCATCACAGTGTAAATCTGAGATACCAAGGCCGCAGCAACCAAGGAGAGCGGATAGCAGTAACGTTCACACTGCATCAACGGGTGACGCAACTGACTCATTTCCGGTAGCTAGGGTGTGTTTGGCTATTGGTACCAATAGGGTATTTAAAGATATCTCTGTAGGTGGTGTTTTATTATCCGCGTTGCTTGATACAGGTAGCGACTTATGTCTTCTACGGTATGACGTATTAGTAAGGATGAACTTTACAGAATTAAATAGCCAGAAAAAATCATTATTAGGTATTGGACAACAGAAGATCACAACAATGAGCAACTTCTGGGCGGAGATAGTAGTGGACGGAATCAAGTTGAACGTCAATTTTCACGTAGTTAGAGAAAGAGATATCCAATATTCCGCAGTAATTGGCAGTGATATCCTCGCTTTTTTTTTTATACTTTGCGCGCACTCAAAGGGCTATGAATACCTTTAACATGCCTACACACAGTGCGGGCGTTTGGGAAGTATGGATAGAGAGAGAGAGAGAAAGATTTTGGTGTAGTGGTTTTTGAAGCTCAGTTGTTTATGCTTCAGCTATTCTCCGGGGGTTGCGTCCCGATAACTGAGGAGATTTTTTTGTTATTATTGTCATTGCTTCTGATTCACAGTACATTTTTTCCCGATAATCGATGTCAAGGGCAAATCATCATCAACAGAGCGAACAATTTCTCCAGCCACATGACCAAGCTACTGCCAGTGTTATGCCTTCGCAGTAGTGTTCACAGGAGCTTTTGCAAATGATCGGACTGACTTTATATATTTCATGAGAAATAAATAAATGCTTGAGGCGGATTTGATAATTACGGCCGAAGGGGCGGAGTTCAAACACAAGCAGGAAAGAAGCAACTCCGGCACCAAAAATGCAGCACGGATTGACGAAAGTCAGTTAAGAGACGTAAGTGGTGAGGTAGCAGACGCAAAGGGCGTTGGATCGAACAAAAGCAGAGGGTACGCAGACGGTTGCGGGGAAGTTGACCGCGAACTGGAAGTACGAGGCAGTGAAGTCGATCGTTTGGCTGGGAGCCATGAGTACACAGCTAGGTGGGACCTGGGTGTAGGAGAGTTTACGAATGAGCTGGGATACATATGTCGGGCTGCAGAAGAGGGTGTGTTTGAAAGGGAGACGGACTTAGACTTAAAACATTTAGATGAAAACTGTCGGGCAAAGTTGTTGAAGATAATAGGAGATTACTGCCCAGTCGGGAGTGAGGAACCACCAATTACGATGAAGCTGGTGCTGAGAGATGAAATCCCAATCTTCCAAGGACCTAGGCGGATGGCCTACACGGATCAGAATGTTGTGCGAAAGCAAGTGGATGAGTGGTTAGCAGAAAAGATCATTCAACCAAGCAGATCTGAGTAAGCTTCACCGATCGTTCTGGTCTCAAAGAAGGATGGGACTAAAAGACTTTGCTGTGACTATAGGAGACTCAACGAGAAGATCATTAAGGACAATTTTCCAAAGGTCATAATGGATGAAGTTATCGAGCGACTACAAGGAGCAAAAGTTTATACTACGTTGGATCTCCAGAACGGTTTCTTTCACGTCCCGATGGATCCAGAGTCGCGAAAGTACACGGCATTCGTCACACAAGATGCACAATATGAGTTTCTGTACGTTCCTTTCGGTATCTCGAACTCCCCAGCCGTCTTTGGCAGATACATTCACGCGATATTTCGGACATTAATCCAGGCAGGTGTAATAGTCGTCTACATGGACGATCTGGTAATTCCATCGAAGGATGAAGAGGAGGGTGTAGAGAAACTAACAAAGGTTCTTGCAGTACCTGCGGCATACGTATTGCGAATCAAGTGGAGAAAGTGCCAGTTCCTCAAGAGAAGAATCGCATTTTTGGGATACGTCATTCAGGATAATGCCATCAAGCCATCCGACGAAAAGACCAGGGCTGTAAAGGAGTACCCAGTACCAGTAAACGAAAAAGCACTTCAAAGGTTTTTTAGGGCTTACGTCGTATTTTAGGCGTAGAAGGATACGCGATAATAGCTAAACCATTATCAGACCTGTTGCGTAAGGACAAAATGTTCGAATGGGGAAACGAGCAAATGTTGGCTTTTGAACAGCTCAAAACAGCACTCATCAAAGCGCCTGTCCTCAAGCTGTTCAACCCCAAAGCATCTACAGAAATCCATACAGATGCCTGTAAATTCGGATATGGAGCGGTCTTGTTGCAGATGGACCCAGAAGATAGGCAGTATCATCCGATCCAGTACATGAGCCGCAAGACCACTCCCATAGAGGAAAGTTATCACTCGTATGAGTTGGAGGTGCTGGCTATTATACAGGCTCTGAAGAAATGGAGAATCTACGTGATGGGAAAAAAGGTCAAGATCGTTACCGACTGCAACGCGTTCACAATGACGATGAAAAGGAATGATGTCCCATTGAGAGTCGCCAGGTGGGCAATGTACCTCCAAGAATTCCACTGTGTCATCGAGCATCGTTCAGGGTCCAAAATGAGACACGTGGATGCGCTGAGCAGAGTTTCATGTTTACTAGTGGAAGATTCGTTGAGCCATCGCATTCGAGAAGCGCAGTTAAGGGACGATTGGATTCGAGCAGTGAGAAAAATCCTCGAGAGGGAAGAGTACGAAGATTTTTTCATTAAAGGAGGAATACTTTACAAAGATCCGGTAAAGGAACTGATGGTGATACCAACAGTAATGGAGCAGGAGATAATTAGCGTCGCCCACCAGCAAGGACACTTTTCCGTCAAGAAAACACAGGACCTGGTAGAAAAGACGTTTTTTATCCCTGGTTTGGCTGCAAAGGTAGCGAACATCGTGCGAGGATGCGTTAAATGCATCATAGCAGAGTCGAAGAGTGGCAAGAGGGAAGGTTATCTGAAGCCCATCGACAAAGAAGATAAGCCTTTAGGGACATACCATATAGACCACGTCGGGCCAATGGAACCAACGCACAAACAGTATAACCATATACTAGTCGTCGTAGATGCGTTCTCCAAATTTGTATGGCTCTATCCTACAAGGAGCACTGGAACGAGCGAGGTCGTAGATCGGCTTAGAAGGCAGTCTGTTGTTTTTGGTAACCCACGAAGGATAATATCAGACAGAGGAACAGCCTTCACATCTACAGCATTCGAGGAGTATTGCAGGGAAGAAAACATCCAGCATCTGCTGATTGCAACAGGAGTACCGCGCGGGAACGATCAAGTGGAAAGGATCCACAGAATAATCGTGCCAATGCTCTCCAAAGCTTGTGCCGATAATTCCAAAAACTGGTACAAGCACATATATCGTGTTCAGCAAGTACTGAACAATACGCCACCCAGAAGTACAAAGTTTTGTCCATTCAGGATACTTACAGGACTCGAGATGCGTACTGCCGAGTATCCGGATCTTCGGGAATTACTGGACGAAGAACAGATAGATGAGCTGGATGTGGAAAGGGCTACGATGCGGGAGGAAGTCCGTGAAAACATCGCTAAAATCCAAGGGGAGAATAAGAGGTCATTCAACAAGAAGAGGGCACCGGAGCCAAGTTATCAGCTAAACGACCCAGTAGCCATTAAGCGAACGCAGTTTGGAAGCGGTATGAAGCTGAGACCCAAATTCTTCGGGCCGTACAAGGTGATAAAAATACTCAATCATGGAAGGTATGACGTGCAGAAGGTGGGGGACCATGAAGTGCCAGGAACTACAACGACGGTAGCCGAGTATATGAAGAGGTGGAGCAACTGAATTCTTCATTCGGGGCGAATGAAACGTCAGGACAGCCGAATGTGGGATTGGGCCAGACTGACATACGATACCCTACGGACAATGTATGACAAACTACATAACGAACGCATATACTCTCCATTTACATAAAGGACGTAACCGTAACATCGTACGACGCCAAGCTGAAACAAAGAACGAACGGAGATAACGAACGTCACACACAAGACGAACGAAGACAGACCAAAGAAAACAAACAAAAAGAGAATCAGTCACCAAACTACCACCAACCTCATCGGAGGCATTAATTCCTTCATATAATAAAATAAAAGTTATAACGTATTGTATTTGATCGAGTGTCTTATTTCATTTAAATAAAAGTGAAGACTAAACTGATATCGAACGGTTCGGTGATGTTCTTACCGACTTTGATGGAGCAGCGAGAGTTCTCCATCGTCATTCTGCACAAACGGACGAGCTTGGCAGGGATGCCAAGACTAGACATGGCTCTGTATAACTCGTCTCTATACACGCTATCATAGGGAACTTTGAAATCGATGAAGAGGTGGTGCGTATCGATTTTATATTCATGGGTTTTCTCCAAGATCTGCTGTAGTGTGAATATTTGGTCAATGGTGGACTTTCCCGGCCTAAAACCGTACTGATAAGGACCTATCAGGTTGTTGACGATCGGTTTAGGCGTTCACATAATACGGCAGACAGGATCTCATATGCGATGTTGAGGAGACTTATACCTCTGTAATTGGCGCAGTTCAGAGGGTCTCCTTTTTTCAGGATCGGGTAAATGATGCTGAGGTTCCATTCATCGGGCATTCTTTCGTCCGACCAGATTTTACAGATGAGCTGGTGCATGCTCCTTACCAACTCATCTCCTTCTGCCTTGAAAAGTTCAGCGGCAAGGCCGTCGGCTCCAGCAGCTTTGTTGGATTTGAGTTTAGATATCGCTATCCTCACTTCATTCTGATCAGGTTGACGGGAATCTTGACTGCCATCGTCACTGTTGAATGGCTCATTCTGCCTGACAGCGGAATATTGGTCATCATCGCCGTTTAACAGTCTGCAGAAGTGTTCCTTCCATATCCTCAGCACCGACTGCAATTGTACTACTATGTTACCATTTTCGAAGGTAAGGCTTTGAAACCCTGGCATGTTCTTTTTACCTTTTGGTAAAGTTTTCGAACATTATTCCTGCAATAAAGTCTCTCAATCTCCTCTATCGAGCGCTTCTCATGCTCCTTTTTCTTCTTTCTGAGAAGTCGATGTTCCTCTTTTCTCCTGTTCACGTAGAGCTCGTAAGCAGCTCTTCTATGCAGCGCCGCTTTGTACGCCTCTAGTTTATCTGCATGTGCTAGCCGGCATTAGTCATCAAACCAGGTGTTTCGTTGTGGTGGCCGAGAGAAACCCAGTACATCAGAGGTGGCATATCTGATGGCTTGTTGGCAACGCTGTCACTGGTCTTCCGCATTTGCTGCTGGCGGCATAGGACTAAGATTAAGATTAGAAGAAACTCGGTTGGCAAAGGTTCTGGCGGTCTCCTTGCGATTGTAGCTTTTCGACGTCAAATTTCCTCACAGTATTTCGTTGATTTCGCTCCGGAATTTGTGTGTGGGAAGTCAAATGTAAAATACTTGCCTTTAATCAACCCCAAAGACGTCATTGTACCTCCTCTACACATAAAACTCGGCTTAATGAAGAATTTTGTGAACGATTTGTTAAGAGCATACAAAAAGATGTGTTGCCGAATGTCGTAAAAAATTAATTTCCTCCATTCCCATTTCTCCTTTTTTCTATCAAATCTTGGAGCAGTAAGTGATGAACAAGGGGAACGATTTCATCAGGATGTGAAAAAGCTTGAGAAACGGTTTCAAGGTCGTTGCGACGTAGCTATGTTGGTAGATTACTGCTGGCTTTTAAACCGAGAAGATATTTCCCAACATAAGAGAAAAAGTTAAATATTTTTAACGTTTAATGTACAATATAAACATTTTACCATATATTATATATTTTGTTGTGTCCAAATAATAAGTGTTTTAGCAGTTTTATTCGAATTATTGGAAAATTTAATGAAGCTACGTGTACACATGCCATCAGAAACGCCGCGACTGATGTGTTGGGTTTCGCTCGACCACCACCGCGAAACCCCTGGTTTGACGAAGAATGCCGGCGAGTGCATGCAGCAAAACAAGAGGCATACAAAGCGGCGCTGCAAAGAAAGACGAGATCTGCTCGTGAGCTCTACGAGCAAAAGAGACGGGAAGAACATCGGCTTCTCCAAAAGAAGAAGAAAGAGCATGAGAAGCGCGCGTTTGAGAATATCGAGAGTCTATACTCCAGGAACAATGTACGGAAGTTTTACCAAAAGGTAAAAAGAACGTATCAGAGAAGTAATACCCGTACAGAAACCTGTAGAGATGAAAATGGAAACCTCGTAGTAGAATCACAGTCGGTGCTGAGAATATGGAAAAACTACTTCTGCAGACTGTATAACGGCGACGAAGACCAACATCCCGCTGTCAGGCAGAATGAACCATTCAACATAGACGATGATAGTCAAAATTTCCGTCCACCTGACCAAAACGAAGTGAGGATAGCAATATTCAAGCTAAAATCCAACAAGGCTGCTGGACCTGACGGCTTACCGGTCGAACTTTTCAACGCAGCTGGGGATGAATTGGTAGAGTGCATACACCAACTCATCTCTAAGATTTGGTCAGACGAGTGTATGCCTGATGAATGGAATCTCAGCATCGTTTGCCCGATCCACAAGAAAGGAGACCCCCTCAACTGCGCCAATTATAGAGGCATCAGTCTCCTCAACATCGCATACAAGATCTTTTCTGCGATATTGTGTGAACGCCTGAAACCCTTTATCAACAGCCTGATTGGACCCTATCAGTGCGGTTTCAGGCCAGGAAAGTCCACCATCGATCAAATCTTCACACTTCGGCAGATCCTGGAGAAAACCCAAGAATTCCAAATCGATATTCACCACCTCTTTATCGATTTCAAGGCCGCCTATGACAGCATCTATAGAGAAGAGCTTTATAGAGCCATGTCTAGTTTTGACATCCCTGCCAAACTTGTCCGTCTGTGCAGGCTGACGATGGAGAACGCTCGCTGCTCCATCAAGGTCGGTAATGACCTCACCGAGACCTTTGATGTCAAAAAAGGCTTTAGACAAGGTGACGCGCTGTCATGTGACTTCTTCAATATTGTACTTGAACGGATTGTGCGGAACTCACAAGCCAACACCGGAGGCACAATCTATTACAAGTCTGTACAACTGCTTGCATACGCCGACGATATAGACATTATCGGAAGATCTCAGCGGGCTGTCACCGGTGCTTTTGCAAGCATTGAGGCGGAAGCGGCCAAAATGGGTTTGGCGATAAACGAGGGCAAAACCAAGTATATGCTGTCAACTAGAAGGGAAAACCAACACCGACGAATTGGACAAAACGTCACCGTGGGCAGCTATAACTTCGAGGTAGTAAGGGACTTTGTCTACCTTGGCTCTGCTATAAATTCTTCTAACAAAATCAGCGTAGAAATCAATCGAAGAATAACTCTTGCCAGTCGCTGTTTTTTTGGGCTTATAAGGCAATTCAACAGTAAAGCCCTATCTCGAACAACTAAGGAGACTCTATATAAGACCTTGATCATCCCAGTCCTGCTTTACGGCGCTGAAACATGGACTTTATTAAAAGAGGATGAAGATATCCTTGGTCGCTTCGAGAGAAAAATTCTTCGTAAGATTTTCGGTCCCGTTTGTGTTGACGGGTTTTGGAGGAGAAGATTCAATCACGAACTATACGAGCTGTACAGCGACATCGACCTAGTCAAAAAACTGCGTATTGGACGTCTGAGATGGCTAGGACATGTAGAGCGAATGGACACCAACGCTCCGGCCCGCAGAGTCTTCGAATCTAACCCGGAGGGACGACGCAGTAGAGGAAATCATCGCCGTAGGTGGCGCGCACAAGTTCAAGAGGACCTCGACCAACTTGGAGTGTGCAACTGGAGGCAATTAGCTAAAGACCGAGCTAAATAGAGAGGCTTGTTGGTTGAGGCCCAGGTTCACCCCGAACTGTAGCGCCACCTAAGTAAGTAAGTACGTGTACACTGTACCTTACTCCTTAATTATTTTACTTACAACTGTTAACAATCGTACCTAAAAAACAGTATGTGATAGACAAAAAGTACTTATGTATTCTTAATAAGTGGTGTGTATGAATAAATAAACAGGGAAAATTTAAGTGGGTACTTTATTTTTTTTTAAATTTGTGACGCAGTGATATATGAACTCCCGCATCCAGTATATCACAGTAAAATATTAGTGAAAAATCATTATAACACAGAAACTACTCGTATAAAGGAAATACTTAAAAACGAAATGCGACCAGACTTAATGAACAAATTAAAAGCACCGGAACATATAATGCAATTAATCCAAGAAGTTTATAAGGAACATTTCGGACGAAATTTAAAATTCAGATTCACTCAAAAACAGGTAACGGACGTTATTGACAAAGAACAAATTCTTGAACTAATACATAAAGTACACAATAGAGCACATAGATGTTTTAAAGAAAATAAAGAACAGATATTGCAAGATTATTATTTTCCTAATATCTTCTTCTTCCTTTTATCAGCGAGGCTATGATCCGAAAACAAGGGATCACAGCCCTCCCACTTCACCGCATTTCTACTGATCCGCCTGTGGGGTTCGCCTATTTGACCTCAGAAAATATCGGCAGGCCTGCCGATTTTGGATCACTCGGTTACTGAGGCCAATGAAATGCCGATGTCGTCGCATTTGTCTGATCCAGGCGTTTATAGGCCTGCCTTTCCTACATCGCGATGTCTTTGGAACGTGCATAGATATTGCCTTTTTTACAGGGTTCAAATGATCTCTTCTTTGAACGTGGCAATACCAGCTGAGCCGGAAAGCTTCCACGGATCTTCGAACTTCTTATTCGATCAAGCTTGGTCACTCCTGCTGTCATGCGAAGCATCTTCATCTCAGCTGCCGTTAATTTACTCTCATACTTTTTATACATCGTCCAACATTGTGAACCGTATGTGAGCGCTGGACGTACAACTGCGGTGTAGAGCCTTCCTTTTAACTTAGGGGGCATTTTTCTGTCACAGAAGATAGCGGAATTTTCTCGCCACTTCATCCACCCTACGCTTACACGATGATTGATGTCGTCATCACAAGTTGCTTTGCTATTGATCATAGATCCCAGATATTTGAACTTTTCGCACTTGGGAAGCACTGTTCCATTCAAATAAATGTCTGGAATAGGCCTGAGTGGATCAGAGAACGGGCAGCACAAGTACTCTGTCTTTTTTGAACTAATGCGATACCCATTTCCCTCCAAAACGTCCACCCACACATCAAGTGCTCGTTGCAGGGATGTAGGATCCTCACTTATGATGGCTCCATCGTCAGCAAAGAATAACTGATGTACCTTGGGATCCATCACTTTACCTTCAAGCAGATAATCAAGGACTGTAATAAAGAGCAAAGGACTTAAAACGCTTCCCTGGTGCACCCCGACTTTGATTGGGAACTCTTCGGTTACTCCAGCGGGGCATCTTACTCTTGTCCTTGCTCCTTCGTACATGTCCATGATCATCTGTACATAGGTTTCTGGAACCCCTCGATGTCTTAGCGCCACCCATATCAGATCTCGTGGTTGTCTGTCGAATGCCTTTTCAAAGTCAACCAATACAATATGCAAATCCCTTAAGGAATCACGATGTTTTTCCATTATGATCCTTATACTTTGGATTGCATCTGTGGTTGATTTACCCGAGACAAACCCGCATTGATCATCAGATAGCCGTATTATTTTTCGCAGTCGGTCACCTAATACCCGCTCAACGATCTTCATGGTGTGTGACATCAGCTTGATCCCCCCCATCTTTTTCCAGAACTCAGAGGATATCTCGTCTGGCCCAACCGCTTTTCGTTTTTTGGAGTATTTGACCGCCTCCGTAACTTCTTCGACTGTAATGTCGGGTATTTCTTCACAGTTAGGGGTGGCTCTTGGAAAGTATAGCCGGGGAAACTGTTCATTTAAAAGCTCTTCACAATACTGTCGCCACCTCTGCAGAATTTTGTCGTCATCCACAAGAAGCTGGCCATGAGCATTGCTAATGAACTTTGGCGAACGAATCTCCTGAGCATTGTTCCTTCTTTGGACGGCTATTTTGAAGATAGTGGCGCTCTTGTTCATATTGTGTCTTCGCAGCTCCTGGATAGCCTGGTTTGCATCAGCAACCGGGGAAAATATTTTCTCCAGCTCCCGATACAGGCCCTCCGTACTCTCTGCTTGAAGCTGGGCGCACTTCTTCTTCACTGTTTTCTTGCAGCATCTGTATTCCATTTCGAGGCGAGCTTTTTCGTCATTATTATTAGAGGGGCACTTTGACCAAGCTTTAAAGCCGCTTTCTTCTCATTTATCACTTTCTTAGCTTCATCACTCCACCACCATGTTTCTTTGGCGTGTTGATGGTGGCCTTTTGAAGCTCCTAGCAGTGATTTGGCCTTCTTTAAGCAAGTTCGCTGTAGGGAATCCCACATATGTTATGCTCTGCACTCTTCATCCTCAGCTCCGTTGATGGTGTGAGAGAGGTAATTTTTCATTACGAAAACAAAAGCCTCGCCTTTTTCTTTGTCCAGATTGTACCACTTGATTTTCTCAGAGACCCTTGTTTGTTTGCTTTTCTTCGGTGTTTTCATAAAAATTTCTGTTAGCAGGAGACGTTGTTGCCGAGCGATTGCCTCTCCCAGGATCACTTTGCAATCTTTTACCCGAGGCTTCATGAAACTGCCTACCAAATGGTAGTCAATCTGAGTTTCATCTCCACCACTGCTGTAAGTGATCAGGTGTCGGCTTTGTTTGATGAACATGGTATTTAACACGATAAGACCATGTGATTTGCACATGCTTAGGATGTCTTCACCAGGAAGGTTCCTGGTGCCATATCCTAGTCCCCCATGGTAGTCTTCATAGTCTTCGTTTGATTTCCCGACATGTCCATTCAAATCTCCTCCAACAAACAGAAATTCTTCCTTTGGGATGTTCTTAAAGAGATTGTGGAAATCTAGCCAAAATGCATCTTTATCTCTCTGATTGTACCCATCGTGGGGAGCATATGCACTGACAATATTCCACACCTCTCCTTGTATTACTAGTTTGAGAGACATCAAACGGTCGCTGGACTTCGAAATGCTCAAGACGTTTTCAAGTAGCTCTGCCGCAAGGATGATACCGATTCCGTTCTTAGACTTTTCCGTTCCGTAGTAGAACATCTTGTAATCTTTTGTCCTAACGTCCAAGAAACGCGCCCGATTCCCGGTGTTTTTCCATTTCGTCTCTTGGACACACAGGATGTCCACGCGCCTTCTATTCATCATCTCTTCCAGCTCGTAACTTCGACCGGTCATGCTTCCAACGTTCCAACTCGCGACCCTCAAATTGCGTCCAAACTGTTTCATTATTTTGCTAGCCCCCGGAATCCGTATAGCTCTGACCCGAACATTTCTGCTCGGTCCAGGATCAGTACCATGCACAGCAGTGGTAGTGCCTGGCGGGGTAGTGCCTTTCCTTTTTGCAAGTATTACCATAATGATACAGTTTTGCAATACAATTTTTTGCACCATATTGCGATGGTGTTTGTTGTTTGACACGTGCATGCTCCTGTGGGGCTGCAGTGATATTCTTAACCCGTCCCTGCACGGGGATATTTTCCTAATATGACTGCTAGAATTAGACAGACAATAGGTAATTGTAGAATATGTAAGGAAAATAAATATGACAGACATCCCACACGGAAAGAACTCCAAGCCACACATATCCCTCAATATCCCACTGAGATTATGCACATAGACATAATGCAACTAGACGGACAGTTGTTTTTAACATCAATAGAGAAGTTTTAAAAATTTGCAAAGATATTCCCCATAGAAAACAAATCCGCTATATTTGTAAAAGACAAAATACTCGAACCAGTATATTATTTTATGACTCCTAAACTATAAGTAACGGACAGGGATAAAGCATTAACATCCTCAATAATAACTGACTTTCTAACAAATATTGGCATAGAAATATACTTAACACCAGCAAACTGGAGTGAAGTAAACGGTCAAGTGGAAAGAGTTCACTCAACAATACAAGAAATAATTAGATGCTTACAAGATTTCAGTACAACTCCCATAAAAGAATTAGCCTTAATAGCAGCGGATAGATACAATAATACTATGCATGCTACAGTAAAAGAGACACCAGCTAGAAAACCTTGGAAGATTTCAGCACAACTCCCATAAAAGAATTAGCCTTAATAGCAGCGGATAGATACAATAATACTATGCGTACTACAGTAAAAGAGACACCAGCTAGAAAACCTTGGAAGAGTTAAAAATAGTAAGAGAAAATACTAACATGAAAACTAAGCAGCTAATAGACCGAATTTAACAACAACGCCTCAACTACGAAAACAAGCATAGAGAAAAACCCAGGAAATATAACACCGGAGATATTATCTATGTAAAAGCTCCCGGAAGAAAGGGAAAACTGAAACAAAAATTGACAAAAGAAATTGTTAAAGATGACCACCGAGTTACTATTACTACTTTGAGTGGCAGGAAAATCCATAAAACAAACATTAAAACCGACTAAATAATATTAAATTATCTTTTCAGCCTTATCGCATTTTGCTTGGTTCAAGCAAATGTTGACATTTACGAATACACCAACGTCCCAATGGTAACAGTAAAAATAGGACTAGGAAATATCACCGATGGAAATTTCAGAATAATACACGTCATCAACCTCACAGGCTATGAGGAAATTTAACATTCAATGACCACAATAACTCATTTTAAAGTAAATGAATCCTCACCAATCAGACATTAAATAGAGTATCTACAAAATAGTATTGGAAAAGAACTACAAGAATTGAAACCCCATCGCGAGAAACGAGCCATTAGGCGTTTTTCTTTTTTAGTTCAGAGCAGAGCCTGAACTGTCAAAAAAAAAATCGTGTTTCTTTTTTAGCTCAGACACATCAGAGCTCGGAATTCGTTTTTCTTTTTTCGTTCAGAGCATGCTCTGAGCGCACTCTATGAGCTCTGGATTAATTGACCGAGCGTTCAGAGCACAGTCATTTTTCGTGTTTGACAGGAGACGACGAAGAAAAAAAAAAATGCAAAACAATTGAGATGGCGGACGAAATTTGTTGTTCTGGTGCAGAAAGTAAATATAACATAAAAAATAACTATCAATATATATTCATTCATATTTTGACAGCTCAAGCTCTAATTACTAATCAAATGACTCAGAGTGCTTAATTGTGTTTCATAAACAAATCTGAACGCTTTGAGCACGCTCGGTTCAGAGCACGCTCAGAGCGCGATCGATGTGCTCGAGCTCTGTTCAGAGCTCTGCTCTGAACGAGAAAAGAAAAACGCCTATTAACTGGATCGGTTCAGCATGGAAATGGATCGCAGGTACCCCAGACACATACGACCTAGACGAACTTACAATATTAAAAGACAAAACGACTTAAGTGAAAATAGAAATAGACAATTACTTATCAATAGGGATATTAGGTATCACTAATTCCAACAAAATAATTTGTAGCTATAACTTTATACTGAACAATTCAACAAATTACTACTAGTAAAAAATGAATTAGATGAGATATCAAATGCAATTTATTGGGCTAATAAGGGTATAATAAGCACTAAAATTCTTGACCTCAAAGAATTAAACCAAATTTTAAGCCAAATTGAAAATTTACCATATGGTGATGACGCTGAAGCTCTTAACTACGCAACACCGTCAGTAGGCGTTAAAGACAAACTTATACTTTATATTGGTTCACTTCCTATAACTACAGATAAAGAGTTTAATCATTTAATAATTAAACCAATAACGAATAAAAATAAACATATAAATATACATATACCCCCTTTCGGGTAGGGGTCAGAATATACCCGAGGTAGGCATGCCTGTCGTAAGAGGCGACTAAAATCCACCCTCCGTATACCGAGTATGGCGTATACAAAAACATGCAATGATCAAAACAAAAGATTTTAATACCCCAGGTGGCAGTCCAGGTACACTGGAAAATCCACCCTCTTCGGAGGTCGGCTCCACGGATTCTGGGGAGAGCCATTTATTGCACCTAATAAATCCCTTCTCAAAAAGTACAAGGGTATCTCGATCTCGACCAACAAGATCGAACGTCTCCGGAAAAAGAAGCCCGCCGGAAGCACAAGCGCGTAAAAAACGGGACTCAGCGAAATCAAAAAGCATTGAGGAGGAAAACGACGTACTCCGTACAAAGCTTAGCGAAATGGAGCTATTCTATCGTGAGCTGAAGAAAGAAATAGATCTACTCAGTCAAGAAAATAATGCCCTAAAAAACACGTATCTACAAAAAGAAAGTACAGTTAGCCCACATCGCTCACCTAGTCACGAATACCAGACGGACGAAGAAGAGCTAACACGTGAAACGAATTGGATCGAAAACAAACGACCTAGCAAAAAACGCAAAGCTGGTTCGTCACCGGAAGTCGAACCACAAAAACATGAAAAGCGCAAGGGGTTGCAAGAAAAGCAACAACAACAAAAATTACGTCCTCCGCCACCGATAAACGTCGTTGGAATAACGGACTATAACCAGTTGCATTGCCTCATTAAAGGAACCCTGCCATCGAAGTTTAAAGTGACATCTCTGCGAAACAATACGTGGAAAATCAATGTTGATGATGCTGACGGTTACCGATCAGTATCTAAAAAATTGAATGCCGAAAAGATTCAGTGGTATACTTATGAAAATAAGTTAGAAAGACCACTGCGTGTTGTAGCAAGGGGACTCCACCCCTCGTGCACTAAAGAAGATGTAATGCACGACCTTCAAGAGAAAGGCTTTAAAATTCTTGATGCCGTCAATATTATCAAGAAGGAAAAGCAACAGTCGGACGGAGATCATGAAAAATTGGTAAGGCGTGGACTTCCACTATTCATGCTTAGTTTCGATAAAGATGAAAATAAAGATGCTATATATGGTATTAAGACTATTCTAAACATCGTGGTCAAAATCGAACCCATGCGTAAGACCTCCAGATCGATCCCGCAGAGTAAGCGCTGTCAATGCTTCAATCATACGCAGACTTACTGCCAGAAAGAACCGCGATGCGTCAAATGCGCAGGTAAGCATCTCTCGGAAGAGTGTCACCTAAACAAGCAAACCCCAGCCACTTGTATAAACTACAAAGGAAAACATCCTGCGAACTATCGAGGTTGCGAAGTGGCGAAAGAGCTCCAAAAAAGGCGCGATACGCTTAAAAATTCCATGCGCCCTATTCCGAAGCCAATTAAGAACAGACCCAAAATAGCTACGAAAAAAGCAGCAAAAGATAGGAAATCCGTCAATATTGACTTAAGATCGGGTAACGAAGAAAACCCCAAACGCAGTAGAGAAAATGTGACAGAAGCAAAGTCTTCGAATACTGACGTACAGTCTTATGCTCAAGCGGCAATGGCAGCTAATGGCAAGTATATGACCGTCAACCCACGGGAGATCAAGGCAAAAAACCGTCCAAACTTTAACGTAAAGACTCCTGCTCAAGTTGCGACATTGGAAAACGGTGATAGAGGTAGCTCACAAAATCCAGTATCCAATGTTTTCTCCTTAATACTTGCGAAACTTGAAGAGCAATGCAAAACAAACCAACTTATTTTCGAGAGACTAGTTGCACTAGAAAGCAACATTCATAACAGGCGCACTTCAACCCGAATATGAAAGAAATGCTAAAAATTCTTACATGGAACGCTAACGGCCTCATACGAAGACTCGACGAGTTAGAAATATTTATACGAGAAAAAGATATTGATATATGCTTGGTCTGTGAAACTCATCTGACAAAACGAACGAACGTTAAGATAAGAGGATATAGCGTGTATCACGCCTTCCACCCATCGAAAAGAGCAAGAGGCGGATCATCCTTGTTTATAAAAGAATGTATCGAACACTCAGCGGAAGTAAAAATTGAATTAGAAGCAATGCAAGTAAGCACGGTACGTGTTAGAAATAGACATATTGCTTTCAACATTTCGTCTATATATTGTCCACTGCGATGTAAACTTGAAGAAAGTGATTTCACAAACATCTTCAACTTTCTTAAACCAAATTTTATTATTGGTGGTGACTTCAACGCGAAACACCCCTTCTGGGGATCAAGGTATGCCTCTCAGAAAGGTAGAAAGCTTTATAATGCGGGTATGCAATTCAGTTGTGATTTTCATTCGACGGGTAAACCAACATATTGGCCGACTGATAGAAATAAGATACCAGATTTGATTGATTTCTTTGTTGTTAAAGGAATATCTGGCAACTGTATAAAAGTTGAAGAAAGCTTTGATCTCTCCTCTGATCATTCTCCAATCATTATGACGATAAGCGATGCTCTGATTAAAAAAGTAGGACCGGTCAGATTAACCAGTGCGAAAACTAATTGGGATGGCTTTAAAAAAGATATGGAAGCAAATACTGAGCTGAGCGTATCACTTAAAACGCCATATGAACTTGAAGTTGAAGTTGATCGCTTCGTCGAAATCCTACAGAATGCCGCGTGGAAGAATACTCCCAAACCAAAGAAAACGCCGGCAAGCTACATTCAAACTTATCCACAGGAAATAAAAGAGATGATTAAGGAGAAGAGAAAAGCACACAAAAAATGGCAACAAACTCGGGCTCCGCAACATAAAGCACATCTTAACCGTTTGTGCAACTCACTAAAAAGTTCTATTAAAAACCTTAAGAATAATGAAATGCAAACTTACCTAGAAAGCTTAACGGCAGAAAAAGATTCTAATTACTCGCTTTGGAAGGCTATAAAAGGTATTAAAAAACCTCAAATTCAAGCCGCACCAATTAGGAAAAATCAAGGCGAATGGGCCAGGCATGATAAAGAGAAAGCGCAAGTTTTTGTCACCCACCTGGAAGAAACTTTAAACCGTTTGACGGACAAGCTCTTATTGAAGATATAAATACGTCTTATATAGCCAATAGCGTAATAAGAAATGCAACACTTACCGAACTTAAGGAAGACATAAAGAAACTTAGACCTAAGAAGGCTCCTGGATACGACCTAATTACGGGAGAGGTTCTTAAAGCCCTTCCAAGAAAAGCTCTAATTAAATTAAGCTTCAGTTCATTATAAACGCCGCACTTAGACTAGAATATGTTCCCAATCAATGGAAAGTCGCCGAAATCATAATGGTCCTTAAGCCCGGAAAACCGCCGAATGAAAAAACGTCTTATAGACCGATTTCGCTTCTTCCAATTATATCCAAGGTGTTCGAGAGAATATTGATTAGGCGAATACAGCCGGTAATAGAGGAAAGGCATTTCATTCCGAATCATCAATTCGGATTCAGAAGTAAGCATTCTACAGTTGATCAAGTGCATAGAATAACACATGTAATCGAAGTCACTTGAAGAAAAAAAGATTTGTTCAAGCGTATTCCTTGGCGTCTCTCAAGCCTTTGACAAGGTCTGGCACGAAGGCTTAAAGTTTAAATTACGACAAGTTCTGCCAGAGCACCTATATAATATTTTGAAGAACTACCTTACGAATAGGCTATTCCGCGTCAAATGTGGAAACGAATATTCTGATTTTAAGGAAATAATGGCTGGGGTGCCGCAAGGAAGCGTTCTTGGTCCAGTCTTATATCTATTATACACTCGTGATATACCGCAAGTAGAAGGCACTGAGCTAGCTACATTTGCCGACGACACTGCTATCTTGACAGTAGGTAAAACGGTCGAAGATACTACAGAAAAACTGCAAGAAGCTTTGGATAGAGTAAATGAATGGACAAAGATTTGGCGAATCGCACTCAACGAGACCAAATCTGTTCATGTAAATTTTACTTATAAGAAAATAAATAATTTGCCGATCTTTTCAAACTCGGTTCAAATCCCGTTTGCAAACGAGGCTAAGTATCTTGGAATGACACTTGATACAAAGCTGAAATGGAAAACGCACGTAAAGAAAAACGCAAAGAATTAGATAATAAATATCGAGAAATGTATTGGTTACTTGGAAAATATTCCAAGCTTAATATAGATAACAAACTGCTTTTATATAAGCAAGTGCTAAAGCCCGTATGGACATATGGTATACAACTCTGGGGTTGTACCAAAATAACTAATATTAAAATTTTACAAACTTTTGAAAACAAAGTGCTAAGAGGTATTGTGAATGCGCCATGGTATATCAGAAATAGCGATATCCATAGAGATCTTGGCATTAAAACTATAGAAGACGAAATTCAAACCTACGCGAAAAAGCATAGAAGTCGACTAGAAAGTCACGTAAATATTACAGTCCTCCAAGTTTTGGAAGAAAGAAATTTACTACGCCGTCTACAAAGAACCAAACCTTTAGACTTAGCGCGATAAGTAACCGCGTCTAAACTGCGGAGCTGGCAGGAACTTCTAATGGGAACGTCCCTGCAAAACGTCATTATTACGTGAAATGAAAACTACTTGATAAGTCGAATACTTTGCTGTAGTAAAAATGAAAACAAGTCTGTTTTGAAACGAGGTTTTTTAGTGGGCTAGAATCCCACACTACTATGAGCACGAGCTGTCGATCCTCATAGTGTCTTGTTGAAGATTTTCACCTACCCTCGGAAAAAAAAATAAATTTTTAATTTGAGGAAATAGTAAGCAAGAATATTATGAAATAAGAGAAAAATGTTATTTTAGCAAGCTTAATCAAATTATAAAATTGCAAGAAAATTCATGTATACCAAGATTAACAAATGGAATAAACGCAAGTTGCACTTATGTATGTTTTCAATACAAAAGTAAATATTAACCAAATAAATAAAAATTGAATACTTATTGATAATCACCATGGCGAAATACAATGAATGTGAAAATCAAACTAAATTGTTAAATGGTAGCTTTTTAATTCAAATACATAATTCTTCAATAAATTTTGGAAACCAAAGGTTTGTGTCAAAAGAAATAATGCATTACCAACCCTTACTACCAGATTGAGTCATAATACCAATTGGAGTCATAATACTTGTATTCATTACTGTGAAATGTAAAAACAAAAAAATAAAAGTTGTTAACCACACTCCCAATACCACCCACATTCCAAAAATCATTCCTTCAACTACATATATCAACAGATGTAAACAAATCAGAAACCCCTAAAAATAATGATCATATACTTGTAACACTAAATTAACCTTTTTGAGGACAAACATTTTTAAGAGGGGAGGAGTGCAGACCTTAAAATATTATTTTAAAACCAATTTGCCATTGGATTGCCATTAGTCCTGGATATGTTTACAAGAAGTGTTTATGAAGTAAACAGAAGACACAAACTAATTGACTCACAAGAAATAATCTTTTGATTCATATAAACACAATGCAGAAGCTAATTGATTTATAGGAAATAAACTTTTAATTCATATGAGATAAACATAGCACCATGGCGTGGCAAAATCGCATCATCACCTCCCCGTGGTGCCCGCTGGATAGCTATCTGTTAGTAAACTAACGATGAGCGTATGCTGAGTCTGACGATATATGTGTAGCTGAACACTCAGACCTGCGTAAGCACATCTGGGTGAACTTCAGCGCGCATATTTGTAACCGGACGAGGCATCTCTTGTTGACCTGATCGGTTGAAATATGCGTCTCAGAAGTCTAGCAAGAGCTCCTCAGAAGGAGGACGTGCGGCGGATGAATTCTCTCGATGGAATCAACGGTGACGTCTACAGACCAGCGGATACCTTACCGGAGCTACTTCGACATATTTGGAGCTGAGGTCTGTAAGGATTTTCAATACTACGTCAGGGTATTGAAAAGAGATGGTGGCGGATGAACCCTTAATGGGAGTTACTGACATCGGTGTATCCGGCCCCTCGTCCTAGGGGTTGCAAGAAAGGATCTGCTCCTACAGGTTGCGGGTTGTGCCGTCGGGTTAACTTCCCTACCACGTAAAAAATTTTCGGTTACGGATGATTTTACTGTTGACGACCCAAGCAAACGTAAAAAGGACAACAATCTTCGTGTCTGCACATGGAATGTTAGGTTCCTCTACAAACCACGTGCAGCCGAACAACTTGCGGAGGCTCTAGAATTTTTTAAAGCAGACATTACTGCCATCCAAGAAGTGCGATGGGATGGGCCGGGCAAAAGAAGTATGAAAAACTACGACATCTACTACGGCGATTGCTACAGACAACAAGGACAGCGTCTATTCGGGTGCGAATTTGTCATTGGAGGCAGACTTAGGCAAGAAGTCTTGAGTTTCCGGCATGGGAACGAGCGCCTTATGGCTATCCGTATCAAGGCTAAATTTGACAACATTAGCCTAATATGCGTTCACGCCCCTCGCGAGGAGAAGGACGACGCGACAAAGGATGACTTCTACCAGGTCTTGGACAAGACGTATGAGCAATGCCCTAGCCACGACGTTAAAATGATCCTAGGTGATTTTAACGCAAAGCTAGGAAGAGCGGACGTCTTTAGTAGCGTGGTCAGCCTGCACGACATCACATCCGACAACGGACTCAGGCTAATCGACTGCGGGGCGGGGCGAAACTTTGTTGTAGCTAGTACGCGGTTCCCACGTCTCGACATTCACAAAGGAACATGGCTCTCCTTTGATCGAAAAACTGTCAACCAAATCGATCACATTGCGATCGACGCAAGGCACTCTTCCAGTATTCTGGGTGTCCGGACTTTCCGAGGAGCCAACGTGGACTCGAATCACTGTGAGGAAATATGACGTCGGGCGGCTACAATCGCAAGAGACCGCCAGAGCCTTTACCGATCGAGTTTCTCTTAATCTAAGTCCTATGCCGCCAGCAGCAAATGCGGAAGACCAGTGGCAGCGTCGACAACAAGCCATCAGAGATGCCGCCTCTGATGTACTGGGTTTCTCTCGGCCACCACAACGAAACCCCTGGTTTGATGAGAAATGCCGGCAAGCACATGCAGCTAAACAAGAGACGTACAAAGCGGCGCTGCATAGAAGGACTAGAGCTGCTTACGAGCTCTACGTGAGCAGGCGAAAAGAGGAACATCGACTTCTCAGAAAGAAGAAAAAGGAGCATGAGAAGCGCTCGATCGAGGAGATTGAGAGACTTTACTGCAGGAATGATGTTCGAAAATTTCACCAAAAAAAAGAACATGCCAGGGTTTCAAAGCCAGAACAGAAGCCTGCAGTGACGAAAATGGTAATATAGTAGTAGAATCGCAGTCGGTGCTGAGGATATGGAAGGAACACTTCTGTAGACTGTTAAACGGCGATGATGACCAATATCCCGCTGTCAGGCAGAATGAGCCATTCAACAGTGACGATGGCAGTCAAGATTCCCGTCAACCTGATCAGAATGAAGTGAGGATAGCGATATCTTAACTCAAATCCAACAAAGCTGCTGGAGCCGACGGCCTTGCCGCTGAACTTTTCAAGGCAGGAGGAGATGAGTTGGTAAGGAGCATGCACCAGCTCATCTGTAAAATCTGGTCGGACGAAAGAATGCCCGATGAATGGAACCTCAGCATCATTTGCCCGATCCTGAAAAAAGGAGACCCTCTGAACTGCGCCAATTACAGAGGTATAAGTCTCCTCAACATCGCATATAAGATCCTGTCTGCCATATTATGTGAACGCCTAAAACCGATCGTCAACAACCTGATAGGTCCTTATCAGTGGGGTTTCAGGCCGGGAAAGTCCACCATTGACCAAATATTCACACTACGGTAGATCTTGGAGAAAACCCATGAATATAAAATCGATACGCTCCACCTCTTCATCGATTTCAAAGTTCCCTATGATAGCGTGTATAGAGACGAGTTAAGGTCGATTCACAGCTCAGCGACCTGCGAATGCGAATGAGCGAATATTCGCAAATTTTGACATTTCTTTCACAGTTGCTTTTTTTGTGGTCGCGGCAATCCGCGAATTTGGGTTGTCATTCATTTTATAACTAATTGCCTAAACGTGAAAAATGCATAAATACATAGCGTAGCTTTCATTCAGAAGGTAATATCCTACATTTTTTTCGATAAATTCAACCACGATCTTACCCACCAAGAACAAAGCAAACGAATTGTGAGGTTAAACTCTCGCGAATGTTTTGGTCGCGGGAATGTGAATTGCATCCTACATGTGTGGAATGTGAATAAAAGTTTACAGTTCGCAAAAATCATTCGCTTATTCGCGGAAAAATTGGCCAATTGTTAATTTCTTCGCAGAAACTAATTACAATTTAACTTTTTATATATTAATCGATAGATGAATTATGGTCCGTTCTTTTGGAATAGTAAAATTGCCCATGGCGTGCTTATAAATATGCTAAAAACTGTTTATTCGCAGTTTGGGCATACGCAGGTAGCTGAGCTGTGAATGGACCTTTATACAGAGCCATGTCTAGTCTTGGCATCCCTGTCAAGCTCGTCCGTTTGTGCAGAATGACAATGGAGAACTCTCGCGGCTCCATCAATGTCGGTAGGAACATCACCGAACCATTCGATATCAGGAAAGGTCTTAGACAAGGTGACCCGCTATCATGCGATCTCTTTAACATAGTACTTGAAAGAATTGTACGAAACTCACAACCCAATCCCGGAGGTACAATCTTTTACAAGTCTGTACAACTACTCGCTTATGCCGATGACATTGATATAATCGGAAGAACTCAGCGGGCAGTCAATGGGGCATTTACGAGTATTAAGATCGAGGCAGCAAAGATGGGTCTAGCGGTAAATGAAAGCAAAACAAAATATATAATGTCTACAAAAAAGGACACCCAACATCGGCATCTTGGACAGAACGCCACAATAGACATATATAATTTTGAGGTAGTAAGGGATTTTGTCTACCTAGGCTCTATGGTGAGCTCCGCAAATGACGTCAGTAGGGAGATCACACGAAGAATTACTCTTGCCAATCCTTGTTTCTATGGGCTAAAACGGCGATTGAGTAGCAAAGCCCTATCTCGAACTACTAAGGTAACTCTCTATAAGACACTAATTATCCCAGTTCTGCTGTATGGCGCAGAGGCATTGGCTTTGACAAAACCGGATGAGGATGCCCTTGGTTATTTTGAGAGAAAAGTTCTTCGAGCGATCTTTGGTCCCGTCTGCATAGACGGTGAGTGGAGGAGAAGGTACAATGCCGAGCTATACGGGCTGTACAAGGACATCGACTTAGCCAGAAGAGTTCACATACAGCGAATAAGATGGCTGGGTCATTTAGAGCGGATGGAGCCCAACGTTCCCGCTAAGAAAGTTTTCGAATCCACCCCGGATGGACGACGCAGTAGAAGACGACCTCGTAGGTGGCGCAAACAAGTGGAGGGGGACCTCAACCAAGTTGGCGTGCGCAA
The DNA here is from genome assembly GCA_945910035.1 of Brachypalpus laphriformis. Classification (NCBI taxonomy): domain Eukaryota; kingdom Metazoa; phylum Arthropoda; class Insecta; order Diptera; family Syrphidae; genus Brachypalpus; species Brachypalpus laphriformis. Next base: position 107,806,584 of record OX246754.1, on the reverse strand, counting down.
CTGGAGGCAGCTGTCTCGTAACCGCGCTGGCTGGAGAGGTTTGTTGGTTGAGGCCCAGGTCCACCCCGGATCGTAGCGCCATCTAAGTAAGTAAGTAAGTAAACATAGCACCATAAGCCAAGATTTGATTTACGATAATAAGTGCACGTTAGTGGTGTGATATCATCACAGATATTGTATATAAGCATACTTATAATCAAAGTAGTTTTTAGTTCTTTGTGAAGATTGAACGAATAAAGTTGGACAATTACCCAGAGAAAATATTTGTTTCTCTAAATTTGTTAAAACAAATTTAACTATGTATATATTATCAATTTATTATTTATATGTATGTGAAATGGCTTTCTACCGAGTTCTCTGAACTGGGAAAATAAAATAAACGAAAGAATGTGTTGTACCATATGACTTTGATAGGTAGTCCGATGTAAGAGTTTAGGTCTGCTCGCGTGCTTCCTGCACCAAAATTAGCAGTTTGTCAAATTTCCACGAGTGGGGGTAAAATTCTCTCAGAGAGGTAAAATTACGAAAAAGTAAACGAACGCGTTAAACCACAAGAGTTGCCCACTTTTTAAACGTCAAACCTCAAACTCAATTGTACGCAAAAGAAAGAAAGAGAAGGAAGAAACAAACAAAAAATCACATATACAGCGATTTAACAGATTTGACAGTTTTCACAAACTAGCCCACAGAAATTTCTTGCACTAAAATACATAAAATGGGGATATATCTTACTCTCTCGAGGCGGTCCCTTCTGTCAAAAACTACGAAAATTCTCCGTACTCGAACAGATTTTCGTAAAAATTCGTAACTTTTCGTAAAAATTCGCTGTTTTGGGAAGGTACGCGAACAGACTCTTCATGTGTGAGTGCATTTTGAGTGTTTTCTGAAATAAAATCGGGAAGCGAAAAACTCTCCCGGAAAATGATTCCGAAGAGCCAATGGAACATGTTTGGCAGTGTTTTTCTCTTCTCTTCTTTGATTCTCGGTTATCCACATACTGTGATGTTGCTGCAGGAAGAAGCTTTAAAATTAATTAAACAAGGCAACGGGAGTAGTAGGCTTAGATCTGTTCGAGCGCAGGTTGTGGTCATCTTCTACTAACTCTAATTTCGTAAACATCCGTAGCCATATTAATAAACATGAGTTACGAGTATCTCTAACTCATGGTTTACGCAGTGGATATGTTCAAATCCTTATTAATAAAAATAAAGTTCAAACTTAACTGACGTTTGTTAACTTGTGGCTAACTAACTCGCCGATTTCGCGAGTCAACGAGTTGATAACGCAAAATATTACGTGTGTGTAAAATCGCTGCAAAGAAGATACACAAAATGGTTTATCATCTTAAATTTAGAGAGTTTTGGAAAAAGATGGGAGACATCGGATTCAGATGGCTCAGAATTCTCATCTCCAAATTTATGAGAAGTTATCCAATGCCGAATCAATGGATACTTTCTCCTTGTATATGTGGCAACACCCCACAGTAGGCAATTGTGGTATCACGCCACATTTATAGAGCGAGTCCACTGTCAGATTCGAGAGAGTCGAAATCGAGTGTTCATGGTGGTCGGGACAGTTGTAAACCACTCTTAAAAATAAAATTAGTTTTAATCAAACAGAGTTGTTTTCTTTAAATGTAGCTCAAACAACAATTGGTAACCCCGACCGTTTCGTAAAAGTGTCACATTATTGGTGAGCCCGAACGTTCCGTTAAAGCGTCATATTGTCGGCACCCCCGACGGTTTAGCGAAAGCGTCACATAATTGCTGACCCTGACCGTTTCCTTAAAGCATCACACTATTGACGACCCAATTTGTGATTTCAAACCCGATTTGTGATTTCAAACGCGATTTTCAAATTCAATCCATATTTTTGTTTTCTCATTTCCACCACCACGGCGCGTTTTTTTTCTTTATTCCCCTCACGCCATCATGCCTGATCCGCCGGACCAATCACAGCAAGCGCAGAACATCCGACCCGCACTGCCGAGTGGTCTCATGTCATCAAATGAGGTTAGGGCACCGCCTTTCTGTGCTGAAAGACCAGCACTCTGGTTCGCCCAGTTAGAGGCTCAGTTTACCCTCCGTGGAATCCTAATCCTATTCCTCCCGCCTCTTTGTCACCGACGCCCAAACCAAGGACAAATACCTGATTGACACTGGATCGGATGTGTCAGTCTACCCTTCTGGGAAGATGCGCGACTCTGTGATAGCCCTCAATTACAAGTTGATCGCTGCGAATGGCTCGCCGATAAACACATTCTGGGCCTACACAGAGCTCTTAACTGGCGATTCATTGTGGCCGACATCTCTACTCCCATCATTGGAGCCGACCTGCTGAGTCATTTTGGCTTACGTGTCGACCTCAAGAAGCAGCGTATCATCGATGGAACAACAGGATGTTCAGCAAAAGGAAAATTATCTCTCGCCCAAGCATGTTCCATCCGTCTTCCACCAGCAGTCACTGACGAGCCGTATGCGTCACTTTTAAACCAGTTTCGAAACATCACTCAACCAGGACAGGCAGCACAATTGCATCACTACTCAACGCTGCACCACATCAAAACCAAAGCAGGACCGCCAGTTTCCAGCAAGGCTGGGAGACTCGCACCGGACCGTCTCAAAATCGCCAAGGCTGAGTTCGAGAATATGGTTGCTCTTGGCATCGCTCGCCGATCCAGCAGTCCATGGTCGTCCCCTCTTCATCTCGCACCCAAAAAATCCGATGAGTGGCGTCCCTGTGGGGATAACAGACGCTTATATGATCTCACCATTCCAGGTTCCTACCCAGTGCGTTATCTAGACGACTTTGCTGCTGATCTGCACAAGAAAAAAATTTTCTCGACCATCGACTTGGTCCGTGCATTCAACAAGATACCAGTCGCACCTAAAGACATCCAGAAGGCGGCGATCATCACTCCGTTCGGACTTAACGAGTTCCCATTCATGACGTTTGTCTTGCGGAACGCCGCATAAACATTTCAACGTTTTATGGATGAGGTGACTCGGGATCTCCCTTTTGTCTTCACGTACATTGACGATTTGTTAGTGGCTTCAGAAAACCAGCAGCAGCACTTAGAACATCTGAAGATGCTATTCCAACGACTTCAAGAAGCCGGACTCGTCATTAACATCTCGAAGTCCCTCTTCGGAAAACAGTAAGTGGTATTTTTGGGACATTTGGTTTCTGCGGGTGGAATTTTTCCCCCGGCAGAGAGAGTGTCCGCAATTATGGATTTTCCGATACCCACAACAGTCAAACAGCTCCGTGCCTTTTTGGGTACAGTCAATTTTTACCGGAAATTTATAAAAAAATGGCGCTCAGCTTCTCGGACCACTCAACAAACTGGCAGGACCAAATGTGAAGGCTTCTCAGGAAATCACTTGGACACCGGAGATGGAGCAATCATTTGTCAGCTGCAAGCAGGCGCTCGCAAACTCGGCGCTACTTGCGCACCCCGACGTCAATGCCGAGAGGGCAGTTTTCACCTACGCGTCGGAGCAAGCCATTGGAGCAGTCCTTCAACAGCGCTGCGGAACGGCCTGACAACCATTGGCCTTCTTCAGTCGTAAACTATCGCCATCCGTCCAGAAGCAGTCGACGTATGACAGAGGGCTGCACGCCATCTATGGTTCGGCCTTTTCGGCATATCTTTGAGGACCGGCATATAACCATTTATACCGACCATAAGCCAATTATGCATGCCTTCAAACAATGCCCCGAACGCGCTTCACCCTGGCAGTTTCGGAGGTTGGAACTTATTGGTCAATTTACCACGGATATCAGACATGTTGCCGGCAGCGACAACATCGTCGCAGACACACTGTGTCGTGTTAAAGCGACTTCAACTGCAGTCTCATCTGAGGAGCTAGCTTAAGCTCAATCAACTGACACCGAGCTCATCGAGGTCTTGCGAAATCCCAATACGACAATCCAGCTTCGAAAACTTAAGCTGTTACCCGACGTTGAACTCTTCTGTGACGTCTCGACGGGAGTTATACGCCCATTTGTCCTGGAGCACCTCGCTACACTCATTGGCACATCCTGGACAACGCGCTTCCCCGAAACTTGTGGCAGAACGTTACGTTTGGCCTTCGATGAACAGGAATTGTGCGATGTGGTCAAAATGCTGCATTCCCTGCCAAGCCAACAAGGTTACCCGCCATACAGTCTCACCCATCGCCAACTTTGAACTTCCATCACAATGCTTTGAGCATATTCACATCGACCTGCTAATGCTCAAACTATCTCAAGGGCATAATCAGTGCTTGAGCATCATCGACAGATTCACCAGTTTCCCTGAAGCCGTACCACTGGAGAATGGAACCGCAGAAGCTGTTGCCCGAGCGTTGGTCTCATCATGGATTTCACACTTTGGAGTTCCTCTTCGAATAACGTCAGATTTAGACCGACAGTTCGAATCGGACCTCTTCAAAAACCTCATGCAAATCCTCGGCTGCAAGCACTTAAGAACTACGTCATACCATCCGCAGTCGAATGGACTTGCGGAACGTTTTCATAGAGAGCTGAAATCAGCCCTGCTGTGCCACGGAGATTCATGGTACCACGCCTTACCAGCCGTCCTCCTTGGTCTACGCACAGCTTGGAAAGAAGACCTTGGGGCAACACCAGCGGAGCCCGTGTATGGTGATCCGATCCGTTTACCAGGTGAGTTCCTTCATCCATCTTCAAGAACCACATCAGCGCCGGAATTAGTGCGCGTGCTTCGTGATCATTTCAGACAACTCGCACTACAACAGATGTCCCGTCATGGCCAGCGATCAACCTTCATTTTTAAAGATCTCGCTGAGGCCACACATGTCTTCGTGAGGCACGACCACATCCGCCAGTCGTTCGCAACACCCTACGATGGACCTTTCCGGATCATTGAAAAACGCGAGAAGTACTTCATCGTCTGCTTCAAGGGCAACAACATACCGATTTCAGTCGATCGCCTGAAGCCGGCATATATTCCCCAAGACGACACCGACACCAACCCACTTAACTCGCCCTCGACAAGACACGTCCGATTTGCGCCTTAGCATCACCGTTTTTTTTTTTTTTTTTCACGAAGGGGAGATATGTGGCAACACCCCACAGTAGGCAATTGTGGTATCACGCCACATTTATAGAGTCTACTGTCAGACTCGAGAGCGTCGAAATGGAGTGTTCATGGTGGTCGGGACAATTGTAAACCGCTCTTAAAAATAAAATTAGTTTTAATCAAACGGAGTTGTTTTCTTTAAATGTACCTTAAACCACTAGGCTGATGTCACACACCATGAAGATCGTTGAGCGGGTATTAGGTGACCGATTGCGAAAAATAATACGGCTATCTGATGATCAGTGCTGGTTTGTCGCGGGTAAATCAACCACAGATACAATCCAAAGTATAAGAATCATAATGGAAAAACATATTGTATTGGTTGACTTTGAAAAGGCATTCAACAGACAACCGCGAGATCTGATATGGGTGGCGCTAACACATCGACGGGTTCCAGAAACCTATTATATATACAGATGTCATGGATATCTACGAAAGAGCAAAGGCACGAGTAAGATGCTCCACTGGAGTAACCGAAGAGTTTCCAATCAAAGTCGGGGTGCACTAGGGAAGCGTCTTGGGGTGGTAATGGTGTAGTGGTAACGTCGTCAATTGCCACGCTAATGGTTCATGGTTCAAATCCTGATGTCAGCAGGCATTTATTTATTTCTCATGAAATATATAAAGTCAGTCCCATCAATTACGAAAGCTTGTGTGAACACTACTGCGAAGGCATAATACTGGTAGTAGCTTGGTCATATGGCTGGAAAAATTGTTCGCTCTGTTGATGGTGATTTGCCTATGACATAGGTTATCGGGAAAAAAAATACTGTATATCAGAAGCAAAGACAAAAAATAACAAAAATCTCCCCAGTTATCTGGACGCCACCACCGGAGGTTCTCTGAAGCATAAACAACTGAGATTCAAAAAAACCACCACATCAAAATCTTTCTCTCTCTCTATCTATCCTTTCCAACGCCCGAACTGTGTGTAAACATGTTAAAGGTACTCATAACCCTTTGAGAGCGCGCAAATTATGTAAAAAAAAAAAAATCCTTTGCTCTTTATTAAAAGTCCTTGACTATCTGCTTGAAGGTAAAGTGACGGACCCCAAGGTACATTAATTATTCTTTGCTGCCGATGGAGCCATCATAAGCGACGATTCTACGTCCCTACAACGAGCACTTGACGTGTGGGTGGACGTTTTGGAGGGAAATGAGTATCCCATTAGTTCGAAAAAGACAGAGTACTTGTGCTGTCCGTTTTTTGATTCACTCAGCTCTATTCCAGACATTTATTTGAATCGAACAGTGCTTCCCAAGCTTAAATATTTGGAATCTATGATCAGTAGCAAAGTAACCTGTGATGACGACATGAATCATCGCGTAAACGTAAGGTGGATGAAGTGACGGGAAAACTCCGCTATCTTCTGTGAAGGAAGAAGGAAGGCTCTACACCGCAGTTGCTCACATACGGTTCACAATGTTGGACAATGTATAAAAAGTATGAGAGTAAATTAACGGCAGCTGATATGAAGATGCTTCGCATGACAGCAGGAGTGATAAAGCTTGATTGAATAAGAAGTTCGAAGATCCGTGGAAGCCTTCACGTCAAAGAAAATATCTTACGAAAAATAGACCGCGACTGGCTCAGTTAGTATTGCCACCTTCAAAGGTGCAATATCAATGCACGTTCCAAAGACATCGCGTGGCACGAGCGGCAGGCCTACAACTACAACTGGATCACACAAATGCAACGACACCAGCATTTGATGGGCCTCAGTAACCCAGTGATCCAAAATCGGGAGGCCTTGATGGCGAACCCCACAGGCAGATCCGTAGAAATGCGGTGAAGTGGGAGGGTTATGATCCCTTGTTTTCGGATCATAAACTCGCCGACATAGGAGGAAGAAGAAGCTTTTCATGCAGTCTGGAAAATAAAATAAAAAGAATGTACATATTACCGAAAGAGCTATTACATTTTGAAACCCCATTGTGACCAAATGGATCGTTAGTTCTCATTTACTTCATCCCCACTATTCTACTCAACCATCATTTCGCAGTCGCACTCGCTAACGCTAAGTTCAAGTTGCAACAATTTTTTCTGCAACTCCAAGTTAGAATTTCGCTACAAAGTTCGAAATTTGTAAATTCATAAATTCGAAACTCCAAAGTATGTTTAAATAAAGTCAATTAATAACATATGCTATATACAATGCTGCTAGCATACTTTGCTCAGTTTCTTACATAACCGTTAGAGATGAGCTGTGCAGCACAATTAGCACAACAAATATTTCACTATTCAATACATTTATTTTTAGGTGTCGAACGCGAAGATTTTATGTATATCCAGGATGGCCACAGCTTCAGAAGTTAAGTTCAACAACAAATGAATATCAGGACAGCCAATCGAAGATAACTAAATTCTCCGCGCTAATAGACTCGCCATGTCTGGATTTCGCTGCTCTTAAGCAGTTAAGTTGGTCCGGAATACCAAAACAGGTAAAATGCTTTGTGTCAATTTTATGATTTTTTTTTTTTTTAACGTAAAACTATGAAAAAGTCTGCTATGTGCCAACTAGTAAATTTGTGGTTTGTGCAAACACTTGAATAGAAGCACATTTAAAAACTGATACGTGCGGCTTGCCAAATAATTAAAGCTATGTGTATTACTAATAAATGCACACATGAGATATTGTAGGTATGGGTTGTAACATGATGTAGGAAATAAAGTCTTTTATTTCAGGTTAGTGTCTTCTTTATTACTTAGTTGTTTTTACAGTGGTAACTATTCATCGTTGATCACACACTGGTCAATCCCCTTTATGGTAGTAAGTGACTAAAGCAGCATATACACAGGTCAAAATCTCATCAAGCATGTGAGAGTGTGTTAGTGAAAATTACACGTATGGGTTTATCTTTATTTCTTATTTTATCTAAGCTTAATACAAGCAGGTACTTAAAGCTAAAACTTGAAAACTAACAAAAAAGGGGACTTAACGCTAAGCTATTATTATTTTTATTATTATTATTATTATTATTATTATTATTATTATTATTATTATTATTATTATTATTATTATTATTATTATTATTATTATTATTATTATTATTATTATTATTATTATTATTATTATTATTATTATTATTATTATTGTTATTATTATTATTATTAATATTATTATTATTATTATTATTATTATTATTATTATTCCAAATCCAAACCTGAGGCTATCCTCATAAAGCCTAGAGGAGAAGAGACCTACGCTGAAATATTGCGGGAAATGCGTAGTAAAGTTAGTCCCGATGATACGGAGACTAGAATAAAAACCGTACGCCAAACAAGATCTGGCGACGTCCTTGTGGAATTCGCCGAGAAATCCAAAGGCAGGGAAGGCTTCAGCACATCTCTGAAAGCAATCCTGGGGGACAGGGTAAACATCCGACAGCTGGAGCCCAAGATAACGCTGGAAATCAGAGACCTGGACGAGATGACGACAGAAGAAGAAGCGAAGGCGGCCGTCAAACGAGGCGTAAATGAATCTGATATCGATCTTCAGGTCACTTTATTTAAGCCCAACAGAAGAGCACAAAAAATGGCTTTAGTCCAACTAAACAGCCGTGCAGCAAACGTACTGCTGAAAGATCCCCGCCTTAAAATTGGCTGGGTCCACTGTAGAGTGCGCCCAAGAATAGTTGTCACGCGCTGCTTCAAATGCTTTGGTTATGGACACATGCAAGCAACTTGCAAAGGGCCGAATCGAAGGAGCCAAGGACTGTGCTTCAACTGCGGAGAAGAAGGTCATCAGAGGGCCGACTGTAAAAAAAGTGCAAAGTGCTGCTTATGCACGAAGCTAAACCTTTCACCAACCTTGTTAGCTCATGCCCCGGGATCGGGTACGTGTCGGGTGTTTAAGGATGCACTCGAAAAGGAGAAGAAGAAGAAACAACAATGATGCGTATCCTCCAAGGAAATCTCCACAGGAGCCGAACTGCCGATGTCAACTCATACTCGACCTGAAAATCGATATCGTAGTCATCAGCGAGCAATACCAAAACAAAGAAGGCCTGGGCTGGTTTACGGATTCCCTCGGCACTGCTGCTATATGGGTACCGGACGTGAGAGCAGTCTCCATAAAAGGCCATGGTATAGGGAGAGGCTTTGTGTGGGTGAAATTCGAAAAAGTGATGATAATCAGCTGTTACTTTACACCCAATGAAAACGTCAGCGATTTCCGACGAAAGCTAGATGCCCTGGAGGACACCGCCCGAGAAATTGGAGGCACGATCGTCGCCGCTGGTGATTTCAACGCCAAAGCCCTGGATTGGGGAATGCCCAATCCTACTCCAGAGGTAGGCAAATACTCGACTAGGGCTTAACGTGATGAACATCGGCAACACATCCACTTTTAGGCGACCCGGATATAACGAAACGATACCGGACGTGACTTTTGCGTCGGAATCAATAGCCAGGGGCATACAAAACTGGAGAGTCATCGAAGATTTCACCGGCAGCGATCATCAATACATCACCTTTGATCTACAGACGGGCCGACGTATTCCTCACAGAAACCAAAGGCGAGCACCAAGATGGAAAGTAGAAAGACTTAACGAGGAGCTGCTTATAAACGCAATAGAGGAAGGAAAACACGCAATCCTGGAGATGTCCGGCACTGCTGAGTCAAAAGCTAAAGCCACGATGCGGCTTATACACTATGCGTGCGACAACTCGATGCCACGGTCCAGTAACTCGGCCGGATGTAGAAAACCGGTATACTGGTGGACTGATGAGATCGCCGCGCTCAGAAGGAGGTGCCTTCACCTTAGACGCAAAGTCACCAGGGGAAGGAGAAGACAGGCGGAAACTTCAGAAGACTTCCTGGCGGAATACAGAAGCACAAAGTCAACGCTCAAGAAGGCCATCAATACGAGTAAAAAACAGAAGTGGGAGGACCTCCGCCAGGATGTCAACAACGACCCCTTGGGACTGGGCTATAAAGTAGTAATGCGCAAGCTAGGCACACAGACGACTAGCCCAGTTATGAATGCGGAAAAAATGAAGCACATAGTGTACACTCTCTTCCCAACACATCTTGTTAGGCCCCCCGACCCCATTTGCGCCCAACAGCAAGAGGTCCCTATGTTTACCGAAGAGGAGTTGATCCTGGCGGCAAACACGTTGCAAGGTAAGAAGGCCCCCGGACCAGATGGCATACCAGCGGAAGTTTTGAAAGTCATCGCTCGTACATGTCCTCAGCTATTACTGAATATGTACAACAGCTGCCTTAAGGACGGGATTTTTCACAGCAGCTGGAAGATCCAACGCTTGGTATTTATCAGCAAAGGAAAGGGAGACCCTGAATCCCCATCAGCCTACAGACCGCTATGCATGCTGGACACTGCAGGTAAACTCCTTGAGAAGATGCTGAAGCCACGCCTCACAGCAGCAGTTCAGAGCGCAGGCGACCTGTCCGAAAGACAACACGGATTCAGAAGAGGTCACTCCACAATCGGAGCAATCGAGGAAGTGATTAAGGCAGCCCAAACCGCTCAATTTGGCAATAACTACTCGAGGAAGACAGTTGTGCTGGCAGCTTTAGATGTAAGGAACGCCTTCAACTCAGCCAGGTGGGAAGATATGCTAAACTCGTTGACAAACACCTTCAGGGTCCCGCAATATCTCCTGCGAATAATAAAGGACTACCTCAGAGACCGCAAACTGATGTACGAGACCATAGAGGGACCTCGCAGAAAGGAAATCACTGCAGGAGCAGCGCAAGGCTCAATACTGGGTCCAGACTTATGGAACGTCTCCTACGACGGAATATTCCGTATGGAGATACCCGAAGACACCTTTCTGGTAGGTTACGCAGACGACATCGGTGCGGTGATCACTGCAAGAAACACGGAGGACGCAGCGAGAAAGCTTAATCAGGTAATGAGGAGGGTCCTCTCCTGGATGGCTGAACATGGACTGAGCCTAGCGACGGAGAAGACGGAGATAATTCTCCTGACTAGAAAACAAATCCCTACACACGCCGAGTTCCGAGTTGGTCCAGATGTGATCACAAGTAAGGATGCAGTGAAGTACCTGGGGATGATCCTAGACTGCAAACTTACCTTCTGGCGACAGCTTAAATTAGCATCCGACCGAGCTGCGAAGATCACAACGCTACTCAGCAGGATCATGGCAAACATTGGAGGCCCGACCATGAGTAAAAGACGACTCCTCATGTCTATTACGCATGCCATCCTCCTATATGGATGTGAGATTTGGGCCGAGGCACTCAAGCAGGAGAAATATAGGAAACAGATGGCCGCAGTTCAACGCCGTGGAGCTCTTCGAGTTGCTAGCTCCTACCGCACAGTATCGGAACCAGCAGTTCTCGTAATCGCGGGAGTGACCCCAATTGAACTTTTAGCGGCAGAGAGGAAATATATCTACGAGAAAAAGCCGGAAGTTGGAGCAGAAATGGCAGCTGAAGAGGCAAAGGAGCTCACCAAGCAAAAGTGGCAAAGCAGGTGGAACGCTGAAACCAGGGGCAGATGGACCGCAAGGCTCATCAGGGACGTGACTACGTGGACCGATCGTAAGCACGGCGATGTTGATTATTACATCACCCAATTCTTAAGCGGGCATGGGTATTTTAATCAGTATCTATGCAGAATGGGAAAAGTGGAGAGCGCAGCCTGCCAGTACGGTGACTCCGAGGAAGACGACGCCTACCATACCTTCTTTGTTTGCAACAGGTGGGCAGCGCAGAGATCTAGGCTCGAGCTGGAGATAGGCAATTTCTCCCC